>JAAAYG020045811.1:0-12147 GCA_009936455.2 Tomocerus minor
CAAAACAAAGTTAAGTCTCAGACTATTCCTAGCTTAGTCAGTGAAGAGCTACTAATGTTAGCATGTATTGTAAATTCTACTGTAAGTTGAAGACAAAGGCGTTGGATCATGGATCTCGCATAGTTACTGAAACATGTTAGTGTAAGACTTGATTTGCGTATCGCTAGGCAACGGAGTGATCTGTGCTGAGGGAGTGGCTCGAGAGAGACAAGAGAGTGGTAGTTGGGCCGAAGGGAGCTGAGGGTGTGTAGGGCAGTGTGTGAGTGAGGAGGGGGGGGGCGAGGGGCAAGAATGCCAACTTGCCCTTGGCTTTGAATTTTTTCCAGTTCTGCAAAGAGTTGTAATGATGCAAACCACGCCTGTTGCACCAAGGTCGACAGAAAGACAAGATCTCGACTGAACCTGAACCTCTCACTCACTCAGTCAACAAAATTTATCCTGCACTGCCAGCACAAACAATGGCCGACTCTAGAATCACAGAACCTCTCTCCCACAACACTCCCCACCTCAGACTCATCTCCTGGGCTCACAACAACAGATCAGCCCACTACTACGTCGCTGAAATTGTTTTGCAGCATTCTCTCCGGCCACTGCAGTCACTCCCCGAAGGATTTTTCTCTCGTAGCCATGATCACGACCCCTTTCAATTATCATCATTGCATCTCTTTTGATCTTGCATTATTGCAACTCATCACCTCCTTCAAGCCCTCTACGTTTCCCTACATGTCACTCCAAATTCACGTCTGTCTGTCTCAAAAACACTACACGCAGTAGAAATCTCTGAACTTGGGAATGCCTGCACTTAATGTACAATTCCGGAAAAAAGCCTGCATTTTCCGATATAAGTAAAATGAATTATAAATGCTCAACGAAGAAATAAATAATTAATTAATAAGTTACACTTTCTGAATTCTGTATCGAATTCGACGGCGAGTCCCGGTACGAGGTAGACAACCAAATTTCTAAGTCGCATTAAGATCTTAATAGTCCTAATATATAAAGAGTGCCGAATGCTCAGAACATGTACGTACGTAGGTTCTGAACGTACGGTAAATTGAGATTTCAAAATACAAATCCGAGATATCATTGTCGAGTGTTTAACACTCTCTGCCTTCTGCTCCTATTACCATGCACTCAATACCATTAAGATATTTCCACAAATTGCGTCTCCTTGGGGCTAATCGAAAAAGCTGAAGGGGTTAAAAAAGACTCGCAAAGTCTATATCTATGACTTCAGCTAGTACAATTCTGATATAGTACTAGAATGAGGTATAATACATTTTTAATTCCGGTTCTATTTTTTAATGATACAGTAACCAACGCTTTCAAAACTAAAATTCTGTATTAGAAAACTGGGAGGAAGAAAAATGTTACTACCAGCTCCAGGTACCCCAGATTTTTTCTCCCCTTTATTTGATCTTTTTGCAAGTCTAAGTTTTCGCTAAAATTCCGTAATCGGGTTTTTCGGATTTTGCATTTGAATTACAGAGCAGTCCCCGGGCGGAACGCTGCTTCCAGTAATTCTTATTAGAAAAATTCGTAGCACCATACAGTTTCCCCTGGCAACCCCGATAGCTTAGTTTCGATGTAACTCACTCAAAAGAAGGATTGACAAGACGTCTGTTTTCAGTATGCCAACCATGTCAATTCATAGGTGGCACAGACTTCGGCTCGGAAGCTTAATTGCTGGCGGGGTGCAGGGGTTGAGTTAGGATGGGGACATGAAGAAAAATATCTTACCAGGCGAGATGGCAAGGTTATTGCATATGTTCTGAATATCGGATCGGATGTGTTCAAAGGCCAGACTGAAGACTGGCTCAATTTGGTTGAGTTCCAAACCGCTAGCTGCTACAGATTCTGAAACGGATGAAGAATCTCCAGCACCAGCTCCCATCTCCTGTAAATCAAAATCCTCATTGCACATCAATTCATTCGTCCTTATTGCCCTTTGAAAGAGCCCAAGCCCCTGCAAAGCGTGTGTTGTGGTGTTGTGTGTCAAGAAGGGTGTCGAGAGGCCACCACGCGCCTACTCACCCACATCCCTATTCACTTCATTTCAGCCCCTTCAAAAAAGTGAAATGCAGGTGGCGAATAGGCCAACATTTAGTGCGCCGTCTCTACAGCACCCAACCTAACTGCCCTCCCCACCGGAGTAGTAGCCCGGAGTGGTCGCCCGAATCTCGAAGGGATTTTCCCAGGATCCCAAATTTCTTGTGGCCCTAAGTTAAAAAGGGAGCCTTAGTCCTGGAATGGAGTGCCACGAGCGCCCATGAGGCTCCAGCCAAGCTAAGGACTCTACGGACCACCTTCCTATGCATCAATGACAATAGCTGACATTAAAATAATGTGAAGGACTAGAGTGAATGGAGGGGCAGATGGTGTTTAAAGGGTGTCTTGTCATGCTGATGTTCACTATAGGGCGGGCGGTGGATGAGACAGATATCTGTTACGACACAGCACCGGCACGTGCTCCAGGGCATCTATAGTGAGACAGCGCCGCTGCTTTGCTTTGGTGACGCGGAGAGAGAGGGATTTTCCTGCGCGCATTTCCACCTCGCCCTGCACTTAGAAAACCCAGAAATGGGCATTAGATGACGAGATGGATGGCTATTGAGGAGTGTGTGTATGTGTGTTGTGCTCCCTATGTCTGTCTCTGCGACAGATGAGCAGCGGGTGCTATTGCAGGCAGAGGCACTTGGTCGTGACCTTACGCTCATTTTAAGTGAGTAGAGGGAGAGGAAGTCATTTTGAGGGAGAGCGGCGTGTGTTGGCAGCGATCGGAACTCCGACCCAATTTCTTCCGTTCCGAATGGGTTGCCCTTGACACCAGCACGTGACATTCACCTTCAGCGCCATGCACGCCCACGCACTCACTCACACGCACTAATCACCGCCAAGTCAACGGCAGAGTTCTGCACTGCACCGATGCTGCTGTGCCCCGCCGTGACCCAAGCCTGCACCACGCGCTGCTTCCCACACACGGCGCCCAGGCTCAGGCAGCTCTCATGGCGGGGGCGTGGCTGCGTCAGGTCGGAGCGAGTGGGTTGGAACCAGGAACGGAGTGACCAGGCGTTGCACGCTCTGCAATTCTATCACGGCACTTGCACTTGATCCCAGCTGCAGCTGCACTGCTTCGTGGCGGCGTATGCGGACGGCAGCCAAAGAGCTTCTGCTACGGCACTCCTCGCGACGCTCGGCTTCTTCGCACAGCGACACTCGCTGCTTCCCACGCAGCAGGACTCCGTGTGCCGAGATGGAGCTGGGCGGCCTTGAGAGCTGCCAATGCCAAGGAGCCGAGTCGCAGTCAGAGCAACGTGGCTCCCTCCCCGCCCCTCCCCGCCACTGCACACCAAACCACAAGCCAACCACAGCCCCACCTGCCCCGTTCCAGGAGGCCAGAGAGACGCAGATGGCCGTCCACCGCACTCAGCACAAAAGGCGCCCACCGCATCCCTCAGGCAGCTGGCTCTGTCCTCCTGCCGTGCACGTCCGCCTGGAAATCCCTTCTTCTCCCATCAGTCCTCCAAATCCACACGACACAAAATCCAGTTTTCTCCAGGGATGCTGGCCATTGCAATAGCCGTCGTCGCTCCTTCTTGGAAAAATTGATCTCAGCAACACAATCAGCGTCTCCATCAGCCAAGACGACGTCGTGCAGGACTTCCGCGACCACGGCCTTTCCGAATCTCCGCTACACCAGCATTTCCCCTTTCCAGCATCCTCCGGCGCCGTCTATTCACAACTTGCACGTCGAGCGACGAGGAGGTGAGCGTCGTCATCTCTGCCTCTCCTCCACGTCCTCTTCTGCCCGCGACAACAAAGAAGGAACAGCTGGAAATGCTGTGCCACATGCTACAGCAGACGACTGCCACGTCCCCGACTCTTCGTTCCAACAGACACACATCCCCGTGACAGCCGCTCTTCACACGAAGGCAAGTGACTTGCCACCAGCCACTGTCATTCCATTGTCAAAGATGCAGCTGAATGCAGTGGAAGCCTGAGCGGGTGACATGCCACCTAGGATTTCGAGACTTAAACACATCCCTTGGCACCGGGCATTATCAGTTTTTGGCCCATGTTCACCTTTTCTGACTCTTCTAACCTGGGAGCAAAAAATGGGAAGGCAGAAATGCGGATCATTTCTGTTCAGCTACTCCGCGATGCTCCGCTGAAGATTTTGATGGTTACCCCTTTGTAATCTTGAAATCACAAGCTACACTTGCTATTAACTAAATTATGGCTATATTGACGAAAATAATGAGAACTGAAGAGAAGTGTT
Organism: Tomocerus minor; assembly: GCA_009936455.2. Taxonomy (NCBI): domain Eukaryota; kingdom Metazoa; phylum Arthropoda; class Collembola; order Entomobryomorpha; family Tomoceridae; genus Tomocerus; species Tomocerus minor. Next base: position 4,280 of record JAAAYG020045811.1, read on the forward strand.
TAGAAATTAAAAATCAAAGCCATCACTTTACCAGTTTTGTGTTCTTTTATTTGGCTCAATAAATTTCGTTTATCAAAAATGTAGCTAAAAGATCAGTAGCCAGTGACTGCAAGAGAGGTTGCTCAAAAGTCAAATTTCGATAGTCAATAGTGGAGCCAAACTGCAAGGATTCTCCGACAGCATTAACATTGAAGTTTATGCAATCATAATACGCCCCTTAGCTTTCGTGGCTTAATGACAACAAACTAATATTAATTTGAGGAGCCTCGTCAGCGTGGACTAGGCCGTTGCCAAGAGTGTCCCAAGTGCCCCCTGTATAGACGTGTGTAGCGCGTGTGTTTGTTGCCCACAACCAGAGCGAGAGGCGGGTAGCAGCAATAAAGCAAAAATGAAATTGAGAGAGGGTACTGACCCGCAGGGCGAGGCTGTCGGCGTCGGCCAAGAGGGCGGCGGAGGCCAGGTCCAGTGGCTTAAAGTTGTACTTGCGCTGGAAGGACGTGTCCTCGAGGCACTGGCGCAAGAGGAGGTGACGGTCGCAGCCCGTCGCGTCACTGTTTCCATGCAGAGGGGACTGCAGGGCGTTGTTGGGGCTGTTACATCCTGAGCCGCGTCCTCCAATCCCCACGTCGAATGAGGGGTGGTGGTTGGGCGACAGGGCGGCTGCCTTGCTGCACTCCGGAGAAAAGGCCCGGAAGTCGGCGGCGGGGCTGGCGGCGTAGAGGGACATTTGCTGCCAGGACCAGGACTCCATGGCGCCCGAGGGGGACCAGGAGGGGGAGGGCACTGTAGCCATGTCGTGGTCGTCGTAGGCGTCTCCTAGCAACGACAGGTCGAACGTGTCCGCCAAGTTTCCGTATGAAGACGAAGAGTCGTCGAGGGCGGCCATGATGGGACCATAGTTAGGGTACTTGTCCATGTAGTCTGAAGACTCATACGATTCGGGCTGCGGGCTGAAACCCGCCGAGGGCACTGTCTGCTCCTCCATCTGCAAAAAACAAAAAACGAATTTAGTTCTCCCTCTACGAGCACTGCCAGCCAGCCGAAATCCTTTTTCAAAACAGGATTTATAGGCCACACCCCCACAATCTGAGCATTGCTCACGTTGGATGGGAAACAGAGTTGGAGCTGGATGGACAGCTGAGCTGAGAGAGACTTTCACTGACGCTGCTAGGTCTGCATTCGCTAAGCGATGACTCCGGAAAAGCCTGTAGCTGGGGGGGCAGGGGATTGGCCAAAGGAATACTCCTGAGGACGGACGGCGGGGATGAGGACAAAAAGCAATTTTTGTTTCTCATAATATTCTTCTGCTCATTGTTTTTCATAAAGGTCGGTAGTATTGCTACATCATCGTGAGTGTGCATGAGCTGTCCTCGTCCTACTTGTATAGAGAGATATGTATCATGCGTGTGTGAATGTGTGACTCCCTCCCGGAATGCCAATTTAGCACAATTCATTGTCAACTGACGAAACGGGATACCAAGGAAGCCGAGAGCTGAGACGAGCTACATCGGCTCCTTGCAATCTTAACTTCGTTAGCAATGCCAAAATGTATTAGGAAGGTCCTTCGCTGTGTACGACTCTTTGGGACTGAGGACGTGTGGGCCACCAGCAACAGAATGGCACGGCGTTCAGTCTGTTGAAGCGAAGAACTGCTCATCAAACTCAATATCCTAGAGAACTAATAGCAGGAACTGTCAAAAATATAGAATGCTGCCAGACGATGGGAGATTCCAAAGTTTGCTATCTGCAAAGTAGCGGGCTTGATCCGGAGGCGGGCTCATCAGGCTGCACAAGAGATCGCGATGTGTGACAAGGATGGCAGCGATGAGGAGTCAGGAAGTAGAGAAGTGAGGGAGAGAGCCAAGCTTTTTCGCCTCGTCCTTGCTGGCAAAGGAATACACCAAACAAAGACTTGCCCGACCAGTGACATGACGTGAATGGGAAGAGAAATTGGATGAAAGTGAATCACTCACTCACGCCAGTGTCACGAAGCCACAAAAGCTGCTAAAAATAGCTGAGCTGCAGCTATAACTGCCACCTGAACTGAAAAGGCGGCAAGAGAACTCGCGACTTCTTCGCCTAGGCAAACAAAGCAATTCGACGCAGTTCTTGCCAACTTCTAGCGTGACGCAGAGGATACAGACGTCGAGGACACGTCATTAGGGAAAAGGGACGCTCAACCCCAGGAAGGGGCGCGGGCGGCTTCTGCCACCCGAACTCAATTACTGGCCCTCGGCACCGGGAATGCATTATTTCTTGCCGCCCGGACACTTTGCATCCATTTCATCTGCGAGCAGAATGGTGGCACAATAAGCAGATAATTTTCGTGGGTCTATTTCAACTAAACAAACAATCCTAATTCATCCGACACCGCGTGAATTACGCTAAAATCACGTATGTGCTTTTCCTTTTGTTTTTACGACATTGCATTCGTGCAATTATGGCCCAGCACCCCATATCGTGCATCATTGTTTCATGTCTACATCTACCATGTGTATATCAACGCGTTACTATTCTTGCTTAGCAACGGACTTTTAATTTTATTTAGGCTGAAGCTGATTTTCTACGAAGCAGAGAAGAGAGTGTGAGGCATGAGGGTTTTTAGTAGGTGCTTAAGTTGGTACTGACTGAGTGTACTGTCTGCAGTGTAGCAAAGGGTTAAGAATGGGCAAATTGATTATAAAAATTCCGCCTGTAGACTTTCGAGAATGGTTACATTATTTTATACTAGATTAAGTCAGGCTGCAGAGTACTAAGGCTACCCGAAAGTCTACAAGTGGTGTATTTTTTTTGTCTGTATCCGATAGGGAATTCCAAATTGCATAGCACACGGATACAGTGCGTTGTAAGAAGACATGCTACGATAAAATTTTCAGATTTACAAGTTTTCCCCTTGTCTGCATGTAAGCACGTTTATGAATTCTCTTATACAAGTAATAATAGATTACTATTTGCCTACTTGGAGTAATGTTCAACAAAATCCGCAAGATAAATGTATTGACATGAAATCAACTAAGTTGTTGTGTAGGCAAAGTAAAAACTAAAAATGCAAACTTGTTAAAGGTACTAGAATAGGCAAATGTTATGACAATTCATGGGAGATATGAGCTGGATAGCTTACATTTTGTTTACAAATACGTAAGTTGTGGGAAAATATATTTGGCTGCTGATAAAAACTGGACTTCAAGCACAAATAACAAAAAGAGAGTTGTAAAAAGAACTTTGAAATACCTAATAGAGTCTTACAACGGATTAGGTAGAAATGCTTTTGATATCGCAGGATATTCAACTATAGACGGAATAAACCCTTGCAGTTCGTCCGGCAAAATATCAGAAAATGAAATCAACATGCAACAGTTTAAGCATAAAATCCTACGCCGGGTTTCGATTAATTATTGCAGAACAGGGTACATCTGCATGACTTGGCTTCATTCTGGGTTGGTATTGCAACAATAAGTGCTCCTTTTAAGGAAACCAATCAAAGTTATGAGTTTTGTGGTCATTTATCCTACCTTCTTAATTAAGCCTAGATTGTGGCGTTGAGATATACGACAACATGGTATAATGTGCCAGGAAGTTTAGTAATACGAGTTTAATTACAAGTAATTATTTATAAAGAATTATTTCATAGTTGAATTTCAGGGATTTGTTTGTAGGTCTGCAGTACTACATTTAACTATCTATAACCCTTTCTGCAAAATTTACCCCCAATTTTTACATGTAAAATTGGAAACAATTAGAAATGTACTTAGCGGACAAAAAAAATTAAATAAAAAAAGTAAAACGTTGTCTGGGGCATGTAGAACCACTTCTCTGTGAGTGAGTATTTGTGAAGTAGGATAACGGCAAAGCGCATTATTTCCGAATTCATATCCCTCTATAACTTAAAGGAGGTTTCAGAAATAATTTTGAAAACTTCCCTGATAATAATTATTCAAAGATTTCCAATTGTCGACTTCATTTCACTGAGTTAAGCGTTTTGTGCTTTCGTATCTAGCCCAGCGACTACCCCTCCTTTAATTGTGTGATTTAGCGTGTCCATAAATATTTCTCTCGAGAAATCGTGTCGAAGAACTCTGGCCAACACTTAGCTTTTTACACTATCAACTTCACGCATAATTACTTCTACGAGAATGTTAGTTAAAGTTTATGACTAGCCGATAGCCTTGACTGAGCTTGCACTTCACCGCTGCCTCATAGCATTATTTACTGTTTTATAATTGAGCGGCGTTGAGCTGGGGACAATAATTTTGTTCCAATTTAGAACTCTCAGATGTTTGTGATGCAGAGGTGTCTGCATTACTCACTGAGACTTTCTTCTCGTAACAATATAATAGGAATGAACAGTGCCAGATAGAGTGTGAGAGTATGATGTTCCCGAAGCTAAGCCAGCGAATCTCAAGGTCCCACAAGTCAGAAGTAGAAGAGAGTTGTACTCTTATAGAGAAGAATGTTGGATACTCTGTTATAGCTTTCATAGACTGCAACTATGTGTTGTGAAGTTGTGATCTCTTTCGTTCCCTCTAAACACTTCTTTAAACTCAGAAATGTTTACTCGATGCACTACTGACTGCTACGATTAATTTGCAATGTGTCAAGTCGTCTGTTCAAGGACAAATACAAATTTGCTCTTTGTAAATTCACTTGTTTCTTTACAAACTGCCTCCAACAAACTACTGTCCTGTTTTTACTCTTTTACAAAAGATTACGTAGGTATCCCTGAACTTAGCTCTTATTCACTATTATTTTATTGCCTCGAACAGAATGTAGCTAGTACGTTTACAGACGCTTATGTTTTTTCTATTTACTACATTATTGCCTACACGTTAACATTTTATTTGACTTGACTGTCTCTTTGTTACAATGGAATTGATGCCGTGTTTTTACCAATCCAACCTTTATCTCTAAATTCCAAATTAAACTATCGTGTTTAAGGAGGTTCCTTAAGGACATGTTTCATGTACCTTCTCAAATCTCGAACGAACCCCTCCACGATTCTCGAAATCGAAATGAAATTGACAACACCAATTGCGCGGAATTTTTCGATTTTCGGAATTCAAATTTTGGTCCCATTTGATCCTATAGAGAGAGTCATATTTAAGAACCCATAAAAGATGTTGTCGATGTCAGTGAATGGCCGACACTATTGAGAATTGTATCCAGTATTTCCTAAAGCACATTGTTTAAATTGATTGAATAAACGTTCCGACAAATAATGCAATCAAGAGTCGACGGCTCAAAATAGTAATCTGAGTTTTAAATATTCAACCTCTCGGAGCAACAAAAAAATCATTGGGGAAGACTGAGCTTGATACGTCAATAAGCAATGAATATTTTATTTCGCAAACAAAAAGAACTGTCTGATGCGAAAAGTGAGAAATGTGAATATGCAGGCTTAGCACGGCTTTATGTTCATAAATCTCTCAAAACATTGAGAGGGGACGTTGCTTGTGAGTTGAGACAAAATTCCCACTTTGACCATTGTCAGAAAAGTATAGTAATATGCTCGTGAAAAAGATAGTCGTTCTCGTCACATTGGTTACTTTAGCACATGACCTTCTTAGAGTGCTCAGTATACTTGTAGCAGTTTGCAAATAAAATAGTTCAGGTAGTGCAGAGGCTGTCGTGAGAGAGCATTGAGTGGGAAGTGAAGAGTGCACGGAGCGACTCACTGAGCGATCTGTGCTCATAAACAGATAAACAGCAAGGAATGAAATCAAGTAGCAATAACAATAAGTCATGGACATCTCTTCCTGGTTCTGGAGCGACTTGGTTTTTGCTGTTTGCATGCAGAGCCACCTTCTAGCATTCCAACTATTCGAGCCACTAATTTGTGATAAACAATTTCAAGACTATGACGGAAAATGGGTTTCCCAGTCCTTCGACGTCGACTATCTTAATAAATGACCATTTGTTGCTAACATTCCTAGAAACTCTTAAAATAATGTTCATATTGACAGCAAGAAAGTCATGCTTAATTACGGCTACTCAAATTACATGCTTTATAATTCAAATCAAGATATTTGTCAAAGACGAACACAAAAAAAAACAACACCCGAGCTACGCAAGCTTTCACAAAACGATTCATCCAAATCGGATATAATATTGGTTGCACTTTCATTTGGAAAAAGTAGCTGTCTGTAGCTGAATAAGAAAACTTAATAAATACCTATGTATGTTATCATTCGTTTAAGAATATTAAGACAATGCGATCAGGCTACGGAAAACTCTCAAAAAGCTTTGTTCTGTTTTCTAAAAACAGGTTCTGAAAACCGTAAATTATATCGTATTTAAATTTTTGGAGGTATTTTGTAGAATTATCCTAGATATTTGACCACGTCATTTCGTCACCAAATGATTTTTTGAGTTATGCCCTATGTCATGAAATGACCATTTCCTGGTGTACTGCCCCAACTTCATTTCTTTTCAACAATTTCATAAAAAAGCCATTTTATAACAAAAGGAATTACTTTTGCCAAAGTGGATCAATACTATTTTGAAAAGGTGTCCTGGTAGTCTTCTGTTTTTATTGGCTATATGTCAATTGATTAAAATATTTTAAAGTCAGGTAATTTTAGTAGCGTGTCAACAAGCTAATAGCAAGAAGCTTGTACTTAATTGCTTATGTAATGATGTTCAATGAAGCCTGTCAATATTTGCAGTTGCACTAATGACTCTTTAATAAATTGAATTGACCAGTACACACGGAGATAAAAACAAAGCCGAGAAGGATCGGCTGCTTATTCATTGCATGCAGGCAAACACGACAGAGTAAATGACATTACATAAAAACATTTCCACAGCATCCAATGCCCCAAAAACAATTCGATTATAAATTCAGCTCTTTAGAAATTGGGGTCTACCACCGCTAAGAAAAATGTTTGTGTGAATTTCATAGGAGCAGCCGTCTTTATTTTAAATGGAGAGCCAGTGATTGCCGTCGAGTGAAGTCCAATGTTGAAAAAGCGCTGAGCCGCCCTTGCTTTGCAGTTCTGAGGATTAGAGATGGAGGACATCATCAGTCAGTATCAGCATCGGCACAGACTTTTGGCTCCTTACATGCAGATAGGCATGTCATTTAGCCGCACATTCGTGTCGTGCTGTCGCTGGAAAGTGTAAGTAGCTGGAGATAACAGTTGGCTAATGTTTGTGAGCAACTGCTAATCCCTGACTCAGCCCATCTCTAGAATACATTAACCTACTCCTCGACCTCGGAGTTTAGTTCTATCTACGTCCTATGGAAAATTTTAATGAAACGGCGAGATAAGAAAAGCTCCAGTTGTTGGCAGGCTGGGGCTCTGTGCACTTTGAACTCCCTCGCTCTCAACCACCACACTCCTACCATGCATTGCTGCCAGGCCATCCCTGCCGCAGAGGTCTACGCCCCAGGCCTTTGGGCCTACAGCACACCTGCCCCAAATGCAGTGACAATAGTGACATGTCCGAAAGGAAGGCTTTTGCTTTTCAGTAGAACAGAGCTAGGCCCTTGCAACATTTAGCTCTTGGCTCAGTTAGGGCTGAGGTGTTGAAGGGTGTACAGTGCGTGGATTGACTCCTGCACTCAGCCCAGCCAGCGACGCATCCTCCAGCTCAAGAAGGTGGCAGAATATATTTCAGGGCAAGAGTCCCAATCACCTCTCGATAAGGATGGCTAAATGTTGCTGAGACTGTTGCTCTCAATTCTTGGAAGTGCATGGAGGATTTGCATGCTCTGCGTGATGATGATAAGGAGTTCACAGCTTAGGCTGGCAAAGTGCGGAGAGCCATAGCTCTTTAATTGCCACATGAGAGAAAATAAACCCTTGTAGACGGAATAGGAAAGAAACGGCTGTGAACCTATTTCCTGCGACTTGGGTTGGTGGCTCCTA
>JAAAYG020045833.1:0-12144 GCA_009936455.2 Tomocerus minor
TATAAGTGTGACTTAATTGTGATATATTTAGCAATGGTGTAATGTGTTTACATAATTATGTGTTACATATTAACACATTCTCCCCCCTATTGAACTATTACAAGAGTTCAACATTATAATTAACTAAGTAGTAAGTAAGAGGTGTAATACAAACCTTTGTGGGATTTGTGTGGAAATATACTTTTGTCACTGCACTTTATTCTTCAGGTTCCTCCTTGACTTCGTTGTCGCCGTTGATTATTGGAGTTTCCCTCAGACGACTCATGGTTGCTAAGTGAGCTGCTCGTTCTTCGCCTAGTCGTCGGCGGAGACTCTCACGCTCCAGTAGACTATCGCACAAAGCCCCCTCGGAGACTTCCAGTTTTGTGATAGTTTCTTGATGCTCTTCTCTCAATTCCCAGAGCTGTCGCCGAGCTCGGTCTCGCTCGTGTATAGTAGTCATCAGTGTTGATTCAGATAACGTCAGCTGTTGAATGCGAGTCCGATGGTTTGTTTTCTCTTCCTCCAGCTGAGTAGCACACTGGAGTGCTTGAAGTTTGGCCTTTTTTAACTGGGCCCGGAGATGTTCACCCTTGTCGTCTGCCTTCCTTCTTATCAGCTCCATTGTTGATTTCATTGTTTCCAGCCTTCTAGATAGTTCTTGATTATATTTTTTAGGTCTATCAGCCTCCCTTTGGTAGTGTAGACCTTGGCTAAATAACTCGACGCACTTATCGACGTTATTTGCTGGCCTGCTCCCTTCGGAGTAGTAAATAGGCCTTCTAATTGGGGGCATTTTGGACTTAGAATAATTCTTTTTGTAAAAACAGAGAGAGATACAATAAGAGGTCGGGAGTTGAAAGTGAGAGTGAGAAGATTTTCTCCAGTGACGGTTTAAATATTGTCAGGGTCGTCCTTACTCTCATTTTCTTACACATTATTTTTAGTTTTGAACTAGATCAGTGTTACAAATGATTATTGATAAGTAGGTATTTCTTATAGGTACGGGTATTAGAATATATAGGTACTTATTCCTAGTGTGTAAATTACATTGTATATAGGTACTTAAATCTTTCTACACGTGCCGTGGTTTACGCAAAGTATGTTACATGTGGTTAGTTTCCACGCGCCATGGTTTAGCCTTTACTTACTTATCTATCTATAGCTATTTTTGTGCATATTTGTTTTTACAAAGTTTTCTTAAGTATCGTCTTAGTGCATACAGCTATAAAGTACAAAGTAAATAAAGCTGCTGCGGCTATTCCGCATAGCTTGTAAAGCCAACCTGACCAATCACTTCCGAAATAGGACAGCATGTTTATCTGTCCCAATTGTGGGAATAGATGCATAGTCTGTGGTGGCATATATGCAATATTAGTCTCTTCACTTCTCATGTCCGTGTCGGAAAGATATGAGAGTTTGCCTGTTATGTGAAGAGGAATCTCATTCCTTGCACATTTGAATGTGCATGACAAGTCAACCTGTGGTTTATCCAACTTCATAATAATGTGATATTGCTTGAGTTGGTTAGTGAGGTGAATTGGTGTAAAGAATTCTGCTTGTGGGCACTGTAAGGTTGCGACATTCTCTCCATCGTCTACCCTAGCCTCAATAATGAGGTTCGCTCCGACCAAGCAGCTGACACATCCTTCAATTTGAATGAAGTGTGCCTCACATATGCCTTCTTCGGCTAATTTGGTAATTTTTAACTGATCTGTTGTTAATTGTAATTCCAATAATGTGTTTGATGAACTTTCGAATATTACAGAGTCCTCATGTGGGTACAATATACCATCACCAATTTTTAATGGTAGCTTATTGGCTTCAAGTAATTTCTGAGGATTAATCATGTCAGAAATACATTTTACCCCACTAGTGTCTACAATGGTTCGAATTATGTTCATATTGGTAAAACATGATTTGTTTAGTTTTTGTGCGGCTTCAAAACTGTCGCACTGTATTTCCCCGAGTTTATTAAGGGTGAATTCCTCGCGGGTGTTACAGGGGGCTAGGGCCACCTGATTACCTTTCGATAATAAACATTCGTTCAGTAAAGGAGTGTAAGGAGTGGACACACTTACTAAGCTGAATTCAATGTCATTAAGGGTTACTGGTATTCCCGCGCTAATCCTTGTAAGGTTGGTCACCGACGTATGCCCAAAGTGTGAGGTGATGTCCAATTCTACAGTATTTTTAAATTCTGGACAATTTGATACCGTGTATGCCTCGTTCGTTGGATTGTCTAGGTATGTGTTAACGAAATGACAATCGCGTGTTAATACCCAAAAGCACTTTGGTGAACGAAGATCTGAGCAGAATTTGTATCCTAGGTGATCCTCAGTTCCCTTAAAATCCTTAATTGTGTCATTTTGATTAAAGTCCCTGCATTTATATTCATTGCATTCGGCAGTGGAGTAAAGGTTGTAGCATTGAAGTGAGCTTTGGCAACGAGCTACGGGATTGGGTGCGTAGTATAATAGTTGTTTTTGGCACTGAACGGCAACTGATTTTGTTTCAATTGCTATAGTCCCGAGATGGTTTCCTTTGCTGTCATCGATCTTAAAACATGACTTTTGTCCAATTGGCGCGACTACAACTCTAGTGTTTATCCTTACTGCACATGTCGTTGTCTGGTCAGCGGCGTAGTGGCATTCTCTGGATGTAGCTGATATGCTTGCAAAGTTTTCGCATCCCATGGTGTTCATGATAGTGACGAAAAGTATTATACTTTCGAGGAAGAAGTCATTTGCCCGAATCCTTCGGGGGTTTGTTCTGGTCGATGTTGGTCTTCTTTTGGGGGTGGTTGATACTTCGATCAGAGCGCCTCCCCCCTCTTCATCGATAACTCGGTTTTTTCGATGAATGTTCCGTCCCTTTCGTCGAATGATCAGGTGAAAACATTGTCTCACAGGCCAAGTTATCCACTTCGTGAGGGTAATTACTAATTTGATTATTGATCTAGTGATGGTAGTGAATATCTTGGTAATGAAGATACAGGCGATGATTGTGCAAATGCTAATTAGTCCGACTATTCCTAGTATGATCCAGTTAATGTAATTGTAGCATGGAATATTCCGCCATTTGTCCAAGCAAAAATGGCAATGGATTAGTTCACAAATTGGAGTCCTTGCACAATTAATGGTGAGTTTGGTAGGAAAATCGTAATCAGCAAACCAGATAGCTACATGGATGGGTCCAGTAGTAGCCAACATGTGTGTGGTTAATTTGAGTTCAGTACCTACTGATGTGGGTCGAATAGATACGGTTCCGGGGTTTTTAGAAGCTCGGATGAATGAAGGTATTATTCCAGGTGTGTGGATGTGTAGTCCATAGCGAGTGCATTGTACAGTACAAGTGTTGCAATGATATTCCTCTAGAGATGGACTCTTATCCTCCTTTCGTACTGGAAGCCTCATGGAACCCCAACAGTCAGGGTAAAATTCTCCATCGTGTGTTTTAAGTTTATGTACCACTGCGGTGGTTTTGAAGCGGCAGTAGCATGCTTCTCGTATCGCGTTGCTGCAACCAAATTGACTACAGAAGTTTGGATCTCCTCCGCATCCTTGACGTCTACATAGAGCTTCACTGCATCGTCCTTCACATGTATAGGATGACCAAGAATCGCGGTTGACTTCTTGCTGTATATTGAGCGTTGCGACTGGATAGATCATATCATTTGAAATTATAACTGGTACTGTTGCGAAGTCTTCGATGAAGTGTTCACATTGTTTTAAAGAAAATTCTTCAATTGCACATAATGGCGATTGTATTTCCGTTAAACTTAGAAAATTAATATTGGTGCTTCTATTGTGCACTTGGCATTCGATCTGGTCCAGTGAGCTTGTGGTTAGTCCATTACAGTTCCTGCGGTAGATGGTTGCACAGTGCTCTGCGGTCGTGTCAATCATTGTTGAGTTATCGCATGTTACTTTCCTATAACACACTGCTCCAGTAGGTAGTACATGTAACCATGACACCGTATTTAAACATGCTGGTATCTCAGTGTGGGCTGTCCAGTTCGAAGCACATTTAGGAAAACGCTTCTCGAAGTCTGGATTTCCTTCGTGATGGGCATCTGTCATGGTGATGAAACTGAGTGCTATGATGGCAATGGTTAATACATTGATTTTAATTGTCTTATTCCCAGATGTCCATTCCCATCGAGTTATCCATAGAGATTTAAATGCCTCTTGATATTGTTTATTCGTCATCGCATAAATAATGGTATTAACCCAACAGCTGCTCCAAGCCAATATGGAACTGGCTAAATGAGTAGCGTGTGAGAAGCGAGTTTTTCCCGAGTCGATGATATTTAAGATAATGAGTGGTTGAAAACTAAAGATGAATCCGAAGATGATGATTGTTGTTGTCCGTAATAACTGGAATTCTTCCTGTCGGCTGGCGGTCGTATACTCTCGTAGTGCATTCTTGATTTGCTTTACGTTGTAAAATATTCTGACATAGCAGTACAGAATTACTGTTAGGGGAACGCAGACGCCAACGATCCATATGAGTCTCTTAGGGGAGTGTCCATATTCGTCTTTTATGATGGAACAAGATCCTGGTTCGTTGGGTTTGGGACCCATACATCCCCATAATCCTAGCGCTGGAGGTGTAACCATCAGAAATCCAATCATCCAGGAGGCAATGACCATTAGGGTTGCCTTATTATTTGTGAAGAAGGTTGGATAGTTCCAATAGTGAACTATCCTTAGATAACGGTTGATGGCTATCAGTAGGATTTGCGTGATGGAACAAATCAGGTTCCCGTAGAGAAGAAATGCGTACATTTTGCAGCTTGTTTTGCCGTATATCCACGTGGTGTGATAATATTTTGCGGCTATCATTGGTAACGTAAGCGTGCTGAAGAGTAGATCTGATGCGCATAAACTGGCAATAAACCAATTTATGTGATTGATCCTGAGCTTTTTATCTGATATAATGGCTAAGATAGTCATGGTATTTCCAATAGCTCCAAGTACGGCGAAAAGTAACGCAAATATTACTGCGGTACATGACAATGTCCAAGGCATTGGGGTCAACGTGTTACTAACTTGTGTCGTGTTACCTTGGGCAGTAGCCGTGTTTATCATACTTGAAAACAGAATCATAGTATAAATCCATTTCCAAGGGGAAATGGTAGGATCTGTTTGCACATGGTGCGTCTGTCTACTCTTTGGTTTGATCTCTTTTGATGCGGCTTGGGACATGTATTCCATGGGCTCGTCATCATGTTTAGGTAACCTAGCTAATTTGGCTATAGGACGCACAAATTCTTTGCTAGTCTTGCGTAGCTTTTTTGTCTTTTTATCTTCTTTATAGGTCCCTTGTGTCTCAATAGTAGCGACACGTACCAGACCATCCTTTCCTGGATGGACTTTTAATACCCGACCGTAGTTCCATTGCATTGGGGGAGTGTCATCCTCCATCATGAGAACTAGGTCTCCTATTTTTAGGTTTTCTTGTGGGTTCTGCCATCCTACGTTCCTTTTTTGGAGTGACGTGACATATTCATTTTGCCAACGGGTCCAAAATTCCTGTATCCTTCTCTGAATGAGCTGATACCGGTTGAGCCGATTCAGCTTCAGATGGGAAAGATCGGGTTCTGGAGTTACATTTAATGGAGACCCGATTAAAAAATGAGCCGGTGTTAAAACTTCCGGGTCATGCGGGTCAGAGGGGATTATCGTTAATGGGCGTGAATTAATCATCGCCTCTACGTAGACTAAAATTGATACAAATTCCTCCCATGTAAACGCGTTTTCAGACGATAATTTCCTTAAGTACTCTTTAACCAATTTTACACAGATTTCCCAAACACCTCCCATATGGGGAGCGGCTGGTGGATTAAAATGCCAGGTAATTCGCTCTAAGCATTGATTGGGCATTATTTTATCCGAGAAATTTTCTATTATCATAGCATTCTCATTGAGTACTGTGTTGGCGGCGACAAAGTTCAATCCATTGTCGCTATATATTTCTGCTGGTCGGCCCCTTCTAGCCATAAATCGGCGTAGGGCCAGCAAGAAACCTTCATGACTTAAGGTTGAAGTTAACTCTAGATGAATGGCTCTCGTGGCTAGACAAGTAAATATTGTTATCCAGGCCTTATATGTGCCCTTTCTACCTGTCATAGTACGAAGGTGGAAGGGTCCGGCGTTATCTACTCCTGTGTGGACAAATGGTCTGGATATGCTTACTCTTGGGGAGGGTAATTGGCCTAACATTTGACTCATAGGTTTAGCAGAATGGTACCGAAAACATACCATGCATTTATCAATTACGCTTTTTATATATTTTGTTGCTTGGGGAATCCAGAATTGCTTTCTTATATGTACAGCAATAGTTTGTTTTCCGGCATGAGCTAGCGTATAATGAACCTTCATGATATATGACCGTATGATTGGATGGTGTCCGGGAATTATTATCGGACACTTCATCTCATAGTCTAATCCCTTTGCATTCGCTAATCGACCTCCTACTCGATATATACCTTCAGGGTCCTTAAATATTGCGAGGGACTGATACCGTCGCATGTCTTCCTGAATGTCTTTCTGAGTAGCAGAAGGGGATGCGAAGACATACTCGTCCTGCTGGATTAGTTTCGCTATCATTTTATCTGCTGATTTGAGTTCACTGGGCAAGGGCCTTAAAATAGCTTGTCCCTTAAAACTTTTACGTTTCCTAATTCTTTGTAGCAAGACCATTACGTTTGTTAATTTCTTCCAAGAAGAAATGCTAGTTAAGCTTACTATAATATGATTTTTCTCTGGCATTTTTTCCTTTATGCCAGGAACAGCAATGTGAGCTATTGGCTTTGCTTCATTTTTTACGCTATCATGGATTCCAGATGTTGGTGAAAACTCTGGGATATCATAATCCCTTTGTAGTAACCAAACTGGTCCATGCCACCAAAGATGGTGGTCCTTTAAATCCTGAGGTTCTACTCCTCGTGAAGCACAGTCAGCAGGGTTATCCTCTGACCTAACGTGATGCCATTCTGTGGGCTGACTGACTTCTTGGATTTGGTTTACGCGATTTGCGACAAATATTTTCCAACGAGTGGGGGAGGACATGATCCAATTCATTACAATCATAGAGTCTGTCCAATAATGAGTGGAAGCAAATTGTAATTGCCATAATTCCTTCACGTGATCCACAAGTTGAGCTAATAATACAGCTCCTAGAAGTTCAAGTCTTGGAATTGTCATCGTTTTTAATGGCGATACTCTCGTCTTGCTAATGACTAGATTGCATATTACTTCTGGTTTATCTCCTAGATCAGCTTTATTCCCTATGTATTTGCCACGAAGGTAGATAGCGGCAGCGTATGCCTTTTCGCTGGCATCGCTAAAGCCATGTAGTTCCCATTCCCAATACTTATTAAAATGTTGCAAGCTTCTGGGGATGTGAATCTTTTCCAATGCGTGTAAATTAAGAGCAAAGGCTTTCCATGGAATCAAAAGTGATTCTGGTAGTGGCTCGTCCCATCCAGTTTTTTCCAGCCAAATGGTCTGCATCAGACTTTTAGCTTGAATAATAACTGGGGCTAATAAGCCAAGTGGGTCAAAAACCTTAGAAATTTCTGATAATATTATTCTTTTGGTCACCTTACCTACTTCCTTTTCGGTAAACGGCAAATTGACCTTAAAATTAAAATAATCCTTTTGTGGATTCCATTGAAGTCCAAGCGTCTTTATGGCGGAGGATTCTTCAATGGGTAACGATGCATCAGTCTCACACATATCTGGTGGCAGGGTTTTTAGTAGTTTCTTAGAATTACTACTCCATTTGCGCAATGATAAGTGAGCTGTGGCTAGCATTTCCATTACGTCATTTTTTACTTGAATAGCTTCCGTTTCATTTTCACAGCTATACATAAAGTCGTCAACATAGAACGATGTCTTGACTATTCTTGCTGCGATGGGGAATCTATTTTTCTCATCATCTGCTAGTTTTGCCAGCGTTCTGCAGGCAACAAACGGTGCAGGTGAGAACCCAAAAGGTACGCAGGTTAATCTATAAACCTTGATGGGCTCATCTGGAGTCTTTCTCCATAATAGACGAGCAAAATCTTTATCTTCAGGATGGGTCTCTATATAACGGTACATCCTGGCAATGTCTGCTGTCATAGCGACAGATTTCAGACGAAATTTTAATAATTGATCTATTAGCTCAAGTTGTATCGTTGGCCCTGGCTCTAAAATTTCATTTAAAGAAATCCCTGTGCTTGTTTTAGCCGATGCATCAAACACAATACGAACTTTCGTGGTTGTGCTTGTTGGTTTAAATACTGCATGATGTGGGATATAATATGTCCTAGGATTTGACATTTCATTTTTTGGCACTAATTCCATCTGTTTTTTGTCGATATAATCCTGTAACTGGGCGTGATATTCTATGGCTAGATCTGGGCGCTTTTGCAATTGGCGCTCCGTGGAATACCATCGTTGATAGGCAGACTTAATTGAGTCTCCTAAGACCGAAGGATCCTGTTTAAATGGCCAACGGATTTGATACTGTCCGTTTGACAATCGAACTGTGGTTTTTACATAAAAATCTTCTGCGAACTGTTCTTCAGAAGTTAAGAATTTTCTTACTGGCAGTTCCTCTATTTCCCAGAATTTTTCCATGTTAAAATTATTAGGTGCAGTTTCTATTGCTGCTAAGGCTTTATGGTGCCTTGTTAATTCCTGGCTATTTGATGTGTCACCCATTATGATATAACCTAGAGATGTCGATAGCGCTCCTGGAGATCCTTCCGGTCCCTTTATTGCATCGGACTGGAGGATGTCATTGAAGACCACAGCTCCTAACAGTATGCCTATCTCTCCTGGCTGGTTATAATCGGGATCAGCCAATGGTAACCCTTTCAAATGGTACCATGTATCTGTGTCAAATGATTGACATGGTAGTGTCGACGTTATCTCGTCCATTATATAAGCTTTTACCCTAAATAATTTGTGTGGGGGTAGCCTGGACTTAAACTCTAGAGTCGTCCTACCGAGTGCTTTAGACTTGGATCGCCCGATACCACTAAATGTTTGCTCAACCGGGTTGATTGGAAGTCCTAAGCGATGCACTATATCTGAAGTTACAAAACTGTCTTGAGCTCCACAGTCGATCAAAGACTTAATCGTCATTTTTTGACCCTTATGTTGTACTTCAATTAATGCCGTGGGAAGTAATCCCTTGCCACTGAATTGGGCATATATATGATTTGCAACAGAGTGATACTGAGGATATTTATTATCCTTTTCATAATGAAGGGACGTATGATGCTTGTTGTGGCACTGGCCACATGTATATGTGGATCTACATTCCCTGAATGAATGCTTGCCAAGACAGAGAGTACATCGATCCTTACTTTTGATCCACTCTCGTCGGTTATGTGGCGTCATATTCTTGTATTGTGGACAATTCCACACAAGATGCTGGGGGTCCTGGCACATGGGGCATGGATACCTGGGTGCTCTGGGACCTTTTCCCTTTCTAGAATCATTACTTGTTGACCGTTCCCTAGATGAGGATCTTGGTCTGGAGGATTTGCCTCCTGTATTTGCGCTATGAAACGTTCGCCTTGTTAGAGACAAGGATGAACGACGCCTTTTTCCTTTCTTATTCTTTCGCCTGCCTCGGGTACTACCCTGGCTGGCCTCGCTTACTTGAGAATATGCGGAATCTGACTCATAGTTAGTTTCCCTAGATTTATTCCTAGATGTGGTTACCATTGTTCTACGGTCTCCTCTATCTCTGCGCGAGTAATCTGGTTTAGAGTGTGTGCCGGACGCTACATTGGAGCGTATTTCCTTGGTTATTCCCAGGTTCTTGGCTTTCTTCTCTAAAAATTCGAAGCATGTCTGTATTGACGGTATCTCGTTGTCCGGGAGAGAATCATGAAACTCTGACAATGTCCTAGAATCTAACCGAGCCGTGAGGTGATGTAAGAACATTATTTCACCTTCAGTCACGTCCCCTTTTGGTACTAGTTCTAGCAAGGCACGAGCCGTCCTGACAGTATTTATCAGTTTGTGCAATCCCGTTTCGGATTGACTCATTAATGCGGGCAATTCTAGCACTGGCCTAATAATGGCATGGGCTGTTTCCCTTGGAGAATCATAGCGGGAGGTCATTCTATCCCAGGCTATGTCCCAATTATTTTCGGTTGTCTGGAGGTCAGCTAAATTGTCTTTAGCACTGCCTTCCTTGATCGCATCTTGAAGCAATCTCAACCGGTCGGTATTAGAATAACCGACATTTTTAATAATCAAGTTAGTAAAATTCGCCTTAAACGTGTGCCAATGGTTAAAATGACCAGAAAAAGTTGGTACGCTCAATTTTGGCGTTTCCAGCTTTGTGGCAACAGTTGACGGATTTAAATCTGCGACAACTTGTGATATATCCGCTCTCACACTTTTGAATCTATTGGACAAATCCTTATGTATACGAATGGCCTTCTTTTGAGGGTTTGCATCGTCTTCCTCCTCGCCCTCATTTTTGAATAGCTTGAAGCAATTTAGATGTTGTCCATCTATTCTTTCTTTTATGCCCTTCATATCATCTAATATTAATTTCGCTTCAACATAACTCATAACTTCCTGCCCTGAATAATGGCGGGTTATGTCTTCTCTTATTTCTCTTAACTCTTCTGTAAGGGCATTATGTGTGTCGGCGTGTGATTGCGCATTGGATTGCTCCATTATGCTCATTGATTTAGGGGGTAGGGTTGTATTTCTTTGGGGTTGAGGTGTATGCCTAGGGGGTGGTGTATGCCTAGGGGGTGGTGGTGTATGTGGTGGTGATAATTCGGGTGGACCTTCGCTAGTGTTAGAAATATTTCCTAATTCCTCCTGATCTTCCTGATTTGTGGGATTCTCGAATTCAAATTGTTCGTCTGAGTCTCCCCAGAAGAAGCCTTTGAGTTTTTGACCAAGGGATGGTTTTTGGGGAACTACAAGAGTTTCCTGGTCAGCGGTGGTGTCACCTCTTGCAGGGGTAGTGGATCGTGATCGAGAAGATTGCCTTTCTGATTGTTTAGAACCTTCTGCTAATCCTAACTCTTCCTCAGATTGTTCCTGACTTTTTAACTTTTGCTTGCGTTTTTGTTTTCTAAATGGGTCCTCTTTTTCTACCCAAACTGGGGATTCTAAGGGGCCGTCCTTCCTAGTTTTTCTTGTATTACCACTTGTACTAGGTTGATCTGGGTCAATGGGATGCGGATTTTCCTTCTTCCCGCTCATTTGCCGTCGATCATGTTTTTTATGTTACTTTTATAATTTATGATTAATTTACTCACCTAGATTTGTTTGGGTAATTTTGAACTATTTTAATTTCAATTTGTACAGAAAACCCTATCCCAAAGGAGATTGGTACGTTGTACACCTTACAATTTTTTGGTAGCACAGTAAACCCTATTCCAGAAGAGGAATTGGTACGTTGCGCTTAGTGTTTTTGTACAGAAAACCCTATTCCAAAAGAGGAATTGGTACGTTGTACTTTGAAGACTTTGTCTAATTTTTTTTTTCTAATTTGCTATATAATTTTCCTGACGGTACGTCTGGGAAGCCCTGCCGCGCGAAACGACGAAAAGCGGAAATTAAAATGGGAAAGGTTGGACGAACCTGTTACCGACGTTTCCAGAATGTGGAGATATCTCACCTTACAGAGATGGATGAAATGAGCTGAGTTCAATTGAGCGAGAGAGCGGAAGTGAATGAATCGCACTTAGACGTTCACCGATGTCGCAGAAAATGTTTCGAAGAATATGTTGCGAAGAATATTCGCAAAAATGTATTACCGAAGAGTGAGCGAATCGCACTTAGACGCTCAATAGTTTTCGAAGAATATTCGAAAAATATATTAATATTGACAGAGAGCGAATCGCACTTAGACGCTCAATAGTTTTCGAAGAATATTCGAAAAATATATTAATATTGACAGAGAGCGAATCGCACTTAGACGCTCAATCTGTTGAAAAAAGGTTTCGAAGAATATTCGAAAATTATAATATCGAAGAACAGGCGAATAGCACTGTTGTATTGCACGGATAACCGAAAATTCAATTCGATCCGCAGGGAGCCATAATAAATCAATATGCTAAAGATACTGAAAGAGATGTGAGCCTACCTCTACACTTAATAGCTAACTCCTGCTATGCGTATGAAG
>JAAAYG020045844.1:0-12143 GCA_009936455.2 Tomocerus minor
GCCTAGCGCCTAGGGACTTAGCGCCTATCGCCTAACAGAGGTAAGTTAGCGCCTAGCGCCTAGGGACTTAGCGCCTAGGGACTTAGCGCCTATCGCCTAACATAGGTAAGTTAGCGCCTAGCGCCTAGGGACTTAGCACCTATCGCTTGTCGAGTTTCCCAAAAATCTCAAAATATCCCAAAAATTTCAAAAAAACCGAAAAATCTCAAAAAATCCCAAAAATCTCAAAAAATTCCAAAAATCTAAAAAATCTCAAAATATCCCAAAAATTTCAAAAAATCCCAAAAATCTCAGTTTTGTCCTATCTCTCTATAAAGGAATTTCCACTACTTTATTATGTCCGTTTACCATGGTTTATTGTTTGATTAGCTGGTAGACTTGTGCTGATGGCTCGTAAATATGATTGTGTAATTACAATAAAATTTAATTGGCTTTTCCCAGAATATATTTTTTACTAAAGATAGAACAATAAGTAGTAAAGAAAAATGCTGTAAACGTTCTTTTCTTCAGTCAATTATGAATCTAATGCCTGATGTAATTTTAAATACTAATCATTTACTTTTTAGGCTAGCGGGATTACAAAGACAAAACTACTAAACAGGATAGATCTTATATAATTGTTACTGCATATATGGAATCCTTATTCCCAAGTTTGCAAATTGCATTGATGCATTTTACGAAAATAGAAATTTAATAAGTTTACAATTATCAAAATTGGAGTTTGGACCATAATTATATTGAATACAACTATTTATACTTAAAACAAAATAGAGGATTACCAATGGGTTCCAACTCAAGTTTAGTAACATAACTTTATCTAGAGGATTACAGGGCATGTTTATAAACAAAAATGAAATTATTAGTAATAACCGATTCATAGACGACATATTATATAGTTTATAGACATAACAAACATTGCCATTATTGAAGAATATATTTACAGTCATTGCTTAATCATGATTTTCTCACATTCACTTATGAAGTTAAAGTTCATTTTCTTGATTTCATAGTAAGTTTATCGAATTCAAATGAAATTGAAAATATAATTTATAGGAAACCAATGAGTAAATATTTACATTTTTATTCAGATCACCAAATACATGTAAAAAAGTTGCGACCTTACTCGGCTTACTTAGTCTGCTGGTGTATTATCAGAAGTGGAAAAAAAGATGGTACCCTAATTATATTTTAAACCCAGCAAAAGAAAAGTTGAATAGAATAACAAGGGAACAAGTTTTATCTCCCAAGCGAGATTTTTTATTTACTTTACGAATTCATACACCTGAAATTCTGTATAGTAGTAAGTATATTATTATCCTTACTAAAATATTAATGATTTTGCTAATAAAATATTTGTTGTAGTCCCATTTTATGGCAACATTAGAAATATAGGGCAAGTATTCAAGAAAGAGCTGCTAAAAAGCTTTAAAAAAATGTATTGACATACGTTATCGTCACTGGGCAGAAAATTTACTCATAAACACCGCTTATGCCAATGCAAACTGTATGAACACGATAAATGCAACGAAATAATTTTTGTATCACTTAAATCTTGTTAAAATATAATATTTTGTACGTATTGATATTTGTTATAAGATTTATTGGGGCTATGTGATACTATCAGAAATAATGTTAATATTAACATTATCTATTGTATTTACAAAGTTGGACTTGGGTGCGAGCCATATATTATTGTCATAAACAACTTTGCAACGGGGTATTATATGAAATAGAGCAGAAAATGATCAGTCGTAGGAAGTCCCAACTAAAATGACCATTTAAACTACTGTTTCAATAAAAAAAATTATATTTTGGTTAAATCTAATAAAAAAATTCCTCCAATGACATAATTAATGGTTTATTTAATGTTTTATAACCACATGGACAATGCTATGAATATATGACATCGAAAATAATTGTTTTGTATAAAAGGCCTACATATTTTATGACTGATGAAAACGAAACAGGGCACTATCACGAATGTTTTCACTTATCACTACAATTAGGTAATAAAATAATATGTAAATTGTATTTATATTGTGTAATAAATGATGGAAAACAAACATTTTTATTTTTATCATAATAATTTTTGTAATTTCAGTAATTATGTAATTTATATTTTGCAGTATTTTCTTGCATTTACTTGCCTTTGCTCACGAAAATATAATTAAATTATAAAGTTAAGAGTAAAATTTAATGTATTTGCTACCTTAGTTACATAACGATTTTTTAAATTGATAATGTTTGGTTAGGATATACGATGACGTTTGACAATGGTCAATTGCATTTTGAAATGTTGAAGGTAATGAACTGGGCAAAGGATTTTACCGAAAGAAATGCATCGGCATTAGCATCTAACAAAGAAAATGAATCACCCAAGATTCTCTTTACTTTATTTTTCATTTCAATTGTCATGAGTGAGTCCATACCCATGTCCACAAAGTATTTATTTTCGTCCAACGTTTCTCCATCGCGAATTTTAAGGACCTGTCTCACAACATTGCATAGTTGTATTTTTATAAAATCATTTAATTTTTCGTCATCGAATCCAATTTCGTCAATTTTCTTATAAAACTCTTCCTTGTCCAAAACTTCGGATTCTTTTGAATATTTTGCTTTATTTTGCCAATTACATATATTTTCCATATATAATTTTCTGTGTGGAAACATGTACAAGAAAACATTTGCATCTAAGTCTCCAACTATCACTCTACTCAAATTTTTGCGTAGTATATATTTTAATGCCATAATTCCTTGCGCAGGAGGAAATGGCGTGACACCGTACATTCCTTTAGTACCCATGGTTCTATTCGCTAAAAGTCCAACATCTGACCATGCTCCCCAATTGATGCTAGTTCCTGGTAGCCCTAAGGAACGTCTGTACTCCACCAAGGAATCTAAGTAAGCATTTGCGGAGGAATAGACAGAGAGTCCCATTGGAGAAAGAACAGATGTTATAGACGAAAATAGAATAAAATATTCTAAATTATAATCATGGCTTAGACTGTGTAAATTCCATGCCCCATTCACTTTTGATTGATAGACAGCTTGAAACGAGTCAATACTTTGATTGGGAATAGTGGCCTCAACCATTCCTGTAGCGGCATGAATTATGCCCTTTAACGGTGGCAGCGCCCCAAGGGGGTTCTTTATTTGTTCAAGTAAGTTTTGACAGTCAGACTTGTTTCCTATGTCGTACTGAAAAGTACGGACGTATACGGATTGATCTTTTAAAGAACGAATCGTTTCCAAAGCAGATTCACTTGGAGGGTTTCTATTTACAAGAACAATGTGCTTAGCTCCATATTCTGCCATGAATTTAGTGACCTCCATACCGATGCCCCCTAAGCCGCCGGTGATTAAATATGTACCATCCTCACTGAATAGCTTACCTCTGTATCGCAGATTTCTTTCAATATTAACAAGGGTTGGTGTGGAAAGCACTATTTTCCCAATATGATGTGTCTGCTGAAAATATGCGAACGCATCCCTGCATTCTCTTCCATCAAACTGTATGACAGGCAGGGGTTTGTAAACACCCTTCGATATATTCTTTTCGACAATTGATAGCAGATCTTGTGTTATTTGCAAACTTACTTCCGTCAAGTCTACAACAGTGTAGCTGACATCTGGTCTAAGTGTGTAAATGTCCTCATTTCTCCAAATATTAACCTTTCCAATTTCAACAAATCTTGCGTTTTTATTACAAACCGACAAGGTGGTCTCTTTAAAATCGGCCCCCGTTAAAGAATTGAGCACGACATCCACACCCCCAGTAGCCACCCTAATTTTGTCCCCGTAGGCTATATTCCTCGAATCGAAAACATGTTCTATTCCCAAAGAGCGAAGATAAGCTCTTTTTCTTCTGCTCCCAGCCGTTGCGATTATTTTGGCACCCGTGTTTTTGCAAATTTGAATTGCACTCAGTCCAACGCCACCTGTTGCAGCGTGAATCAAAACTACATCAGAAGAATTTATTTTGGCAATAATTTCCAAGGAGTAAATGCAAGTACAAAACACGACAGGAATAGCTGCTGCCTCAATGTATGTGATGTTGGATGGCTTAATTGCTGCCAAGCTCTCTTTCACAACAACGTGGCTTGATAAAGAAGTTTCTTGGGATATTCCAAAAACAGGGTCTCCAATTTGCAAATTAGTAACAAGCGATCCCACATTAGATACAGTCCCTGAAAATTCAAGCCCAATTTGTTTAATGTTTTCAAATTCTGCATTTGGCTTCAGGATAATCATTAGATCTTTAAAATTTAAACCTGTGGCTCTAATTGCCACTTCTACTTCATCAACTTTTAAAACCCTTTTTTCAGCTGAGCAATATTTCAAATCGACATAAGAGCGAGACTCTGGCAGACGAATGGAAAAACGTGGACTCTTAGGCAATGCAAGTGCAGGGTGTTCATCTACCAGATCTTTTAACCGCAGTACAAAACGTTCATTTCCACGTACAGCTATCTGTGTTTCCTTTAATCCTTCAATACAGAAAACTTCTAGTACGATTTGTTTCGACAGAATCCTTACATTTTTTTCTTTTGGATCTAAATCAAAGCATATCAGTTTCATGTCGGAATTTTCACTATGCAAAACCTTAAAATATCCCAAGAAAATGCTGTCATTGTAGCATACATTCTTTTGGTCCCCAATAGAAACACTCCCTTGAGTTACAACTACAATCCTAGTCAGCTTGGCAAAATTTTGGGTCAAAATGAATTTTGTCATCTTTAAAATTTCGTCCATTACTTTCATAATTATGCTATCTGCACATTCGTTTCGAAGAAAAATTATTCCCTCAATAAAGCTTTGATTTTGTGATAAAGTGGATATCAACATCTTGAAGTTGTTAGCCAAGTTTGGTGTTTTTAAAATACACATTTTTCTTTTTAAATTTTTTAAATACTTTTCTAATGTTTTTACCAGACTTTCCCCATCGGCGATAACAATCCAGACTCTTTTACCAGATTGGTCGCATCCCTTATTTTCGGTAAAGAAAAAAATATTATTTGCCTGCGCTACTAGGACACCTTTACTTTTGGAAGAAGGATAATACTCAGATTTGACAAATCCAGTGGATTTTAGCAAAGTATCCCACGTGTTTCTGTCTATCACAGGGTGAAATGGCCTCAAATTTAAATCTGCAAATCTATAATATCCTTCTCGTACTCCAAAAACAATGTCTACCATTCTATCTGGAACAAAAGTTTCATTAATTATGAAACGGCCATCATCAGTTAAAAGTCTTCGGCAGTTAAGAACAGTGTCTTTCAATTCTCTCGTAGCATGAAGTACATTTGTTGCTATAACTATGTCGAATTGCTCTGGAAGTAATCCTTGAAGCAATGGATCCTCTTCAATATTCATTAACTCAAACTTCATATTCAGAGAATATTTTTTAAATTTCTCTTTGGCAGTTTGAAGGAAAACAGGACAGATATCAGAGTAGACATAGCTATATAAAATATTTGCTGATTCCAAAATGGGCAAAACAGAAGATGCAGTTTCACCTTTTCCCGCTCCGACTTCTAAAACTTTAATTTTTGCCATTTTCATATCTCCGTTATTTTTGACACTTTCAATAAAACCTTCAAAATATTTAGCAATGATCAAGTTGGAATTGATTGGGTTCATTATGCTTTTGTATAAATTCTCATCGGAAAACCTGGCTTTGTCTACGGGGAATAAAAATTCCAATGGAACTTCTTTTCGTTGTAAATTTTGAGATAAGTTTTCCCCGTAAGTTTTGAGGATCTCTAAATTTGCTCCTATAATGTTTTTGTTTGTAGATATTTTTAGTATTTGTTTTGCAATGTCAGAATTTATATCAAAAATAGGAGGAATACCTTTTACTTGCCATTTTGAGTTTGTGTTTATGTTTTTAGCTGATTTCAGCTGTACTAACCTCTCCTCTGCCAAAATCTCCAAATATCTAAAAACTAATCCTGTGTGACGGGATTGAATCCCCAAATCCTGTACAATTTTTAAATGGTCGCAAATTTTGCCAACTTTTGGGCACCATCCTAATTGAACGAAAGCTTTGACAATATACAAGTACGCAAGTTTTTCTAGGCTGCATTGGGATTCTGAATCTTGATTAAGCATTTTGTCAATTTGGAGCATATATTTTTTCATTTTGTCACTATTACTAATTATAAGTTTTAATTTAAGCCTGTCTGAATAAACTCCAGAATTATTTTGCCAGATTTCCTTATATAATCCTGGAAGTTCAGTAACTTGCGCATTTGAATATTTTAGAGTTTTGAGAAAAGATTTAATACTTGTCTTGATTAATGAAATCCCTTCAATCAAAGCCAAAAGCTCTCCGCTTTCACTATACAGAGCAACATTTTTAATTTTGCCAGTTTCCTCAAATTCTGCATAGGCATAAGCTGTTCTGCTCTGAGACTTTCCAATCCATGTATATCTTTTGATTCCTATTGGTAAATGCAACTCTGTCATTTTACAGCCAAAGACACAAAGTTGCAACATTGCGTCCACCAAAACGGGATGGCATAAATACTTTGATTCCATGTCCACGTTTGTAGTTTTAGGCATATGAATGTGTGCTAATATATGCTCATTGTTTTGCCAAATACTTTGAATACTCTGAAAGGCTTTTCCAAAGGTCAGCCCAATTTCCCAAAGAGAAGAATAAATTTCAGCTGAAGTGTTTATTGCACTAGATGTTTTTAATGAAGATAAATTTATTTTCGTTTTTTGTTCTCTCCCAGTTGAGGAGGATGATGGGAAAAACTTTCCTACGGCACAATTTTTCCAGCGAATATCGTTATCAATTAGTTCGCCTCTATTTAATTTTAGAGCAAAGCCGTCAAAACATTTATAGCTCACTGGGGTAACCACCACCTCCGATAAACATTCGACATTTTCCTCGATTTCAAACGATGAGCTAATTGAAAGGTCTTCAATTATCAGCTGTGGCATTGGTTCACTAGATTTTCCACTGCTTTGCATAGTCAGCAGACCTGCGGCCACCAACATTTCCAACATTCCCGCCGCTGGAAGAATTGTCTTAAATGCCACTTTGTGGTCTTCTAAATACGGCACCCGATTTACGTTGAAGCTATTTTGGTAAACACTGTCGGACATTGACAATTTGAGTTTTTTTCCAACTAATGGGTGTAATAATGGCCCACTGCTTATGAAAACATCAGTTGTTTGGTCAAACCAATACTTCTGCTTCTGAAATGGGTAGGTCGGTATACTAATCTTTTTCCTTTTGTATGGGTTGTCAAAGCCATTCCAATCAATATCGTGTCCAGCGACATATAATTGCGACAGTGAATCAAGAAATGTTGTCCAATTCATTTCTTTCTTTCTTATAGAGGGCAACCATTTAATATCTGCGTCAGCGAAACCCTGCATTCCTAAACCCAGCAAAACGGGCTGAGGACCAATTTCTATAAAAACGGTACAGTTCTCACCAACTGCCGTTTGGATAGCTTTTTCGAAGTTCACAGACTTTCTACAATGATCCAACCAATAATGTGAACTCATTTCAGATCCTTTTAAAATACATCCGCTAACTCCAGATATATATTGGCATGTCATTGGCTCATAACTTAGAGTTTTAGATACTTTGTCAAGTTCAGGGAGAATAATGTCCATATCACGAGAGTGGTATGCATGCTGTGATACCAAAATAGCAGTTTTCAGCCCTAATTGCTTGCAAAAACTTTGAAGCTTGTCGATTGTGGTATTTTTTGCTGATAGAACAATTTGATCGAGTGAATTTATGCACGCCACGTCAACCCAACCGTTATCAGCATTTGCTAGAAACTCTCCTAGAAGAGTTTGGAATTTGGGCAAATTGCATTTGACGGCTATCATTCCTCCCTTGGGCAAGTTTGAAATCAAACGGGTTCGAGTATACAAAAGTTTCGAAATGTGTTCAATTGACACAACCCCTGCAGCCAAAGCTGCAGCATACTCACCCAAACTGTGACCAATGACTAGGTCCGGTGTGATGCCAACGCTTTTCCATAATTGAAGCAGACTGTACTCAATGCAAAATATAGCCAGCTGACTGTACAATGTTTCGTGCAAAAGTGAATCCTCGGAGTCTAATATTACGGGCAGTAATGACTTTCCCATTAAATTTTCAAATATACTACAGCTGTAATTAAGAGCATTTCTAAAGATCGGGTGAGTGTCATAAATTTCCTTTCCCATCTGGCCATACTGGGAACCCTGGCCCGGAAACAAAAACGCAATTTTTCCTTTCGTTATGGATTGGCTGTAATTATGTTTCTTTAAGTTAATTACAACATCATTAGACGTAGAACCGTTAACAGCGATTCGATGTTGAAAATGAGCCCTGCCTGTGTTGGCAGTAAAGCAAACATCGGCTATGTTTAATTCAGAAACTGACAGAAAAGAAATGTATTCTTGAACTTTTTGAGTAAGAGCTTCTTTAGTTTTACCGGTTAAAGTTAAAATATGGACAGGTCTGACCAAATCAATGTCACTGGTTTTTTCTTCTTGAGGGGCTTCTTGAAGTATCAAATGAACGTTGGTACCAGTAATACCAAAAGAGTTGACCCCAGCTGTGCGTGGTCCATTTATGTTCCCCCAAACCAACGGAGAATCGGGAATAACGCAAGGAATTGAGTTCAAATCAATCAACGGATTTAAGATGTCCAAATTCCTATGAGGAGGAATGATTCCTTTCTGCATTGACAAAATTACTTTAATAATTCCCGCTACTCCAGCAGCTGCCTCTGTATGTCCAACGTTAGTTTTCACAGATGCGATGATTAAAGGAGATTTTC
Organism: Tomocerus minor; assembly: GCA_009936455.2. Lineage (NCBI taxonomy): Eukaryota > Metazoa > Arthropoda > Collembola > Entomobryomorpha > Tomoceridae > Tomocerus > Tomocerus minor. The sequence continues at coordinate 8,799 of JAAAYG020045844.1, forward strand.
TCCCTTTCCCATACACATCTCTTATTGCGGATATTTCAATGGGATCTCCCTTAACAGTACCCGTCCCGTGTGCTTCAACATAATCCACTTCAAGAGGATTTATGCCGCACGATGCAAAGGCTCTTTTAATTGCCAAAGCTTGACTCTCTTTGCTCGGCGCCCCAAAATCAGAAGACGTTCCTTCTTGAGAAACGCCTGAGCCTCGTATCACCGCTAACACTCTGTCGCTGTCTTTTATGGCATCCGAATATTTTTTTAAAATCAAAATTCCACAACCTTCACCCCTACCATATCCATCTGCCTTAGCGTCGAACGTTTTGCAACGCCAGTCGTGGGATAAAACTGGTGGAAGAAGACATTCGTTAAAAGGATCAACCAAAAGATTAATCCCCCCAGCTATAGCTAGTGTGGACTCGCCCAATTTAAGACTTTGACATGCCATGTGAACGCTCATCATTGAAGATGAGCATCCAGAATCAGTCGCCACATTGCTTCCAGTTAGTCCTAGAACGTAGGAAATCCTAGCAGATGATGCTGCGTAGGAATTCGTCATGTATTTGCGTAATCCATCCACCTCTGCCAATGTTGTAAACCTTTTTTCATAATCGTTTCTCCAGATCCCCATGAACACGCCGGTTTGACTCCCCTTCAACCGTAAAGGATTAATTCCTGCGTCTTCCAAAGCAGTCCAAGTCATCTCCAGCAGCATCCGTTGTTGAGGGTCAATAATTTGAGCTTCCCGTGGACTAATTCCAAAGAAATTGGCGTCGAAATCATCCACTGCACATTTTAGGAAACCGCCACACGTGTTTTTATACTGCGGGTCACAGTGTTTCCATCTCTCTTCTGGCACCTTACAAATTGCGTCTCTTCCATTGACAATTAAGTCCCAAAATTCATCAACGTTGTCAGCACACGCAAATTTACAGCTCATTCCAATAATTGCAATCCCGTCCATTTTTGTCGACTACAAAAGCGTGAAAATAAACAGATTTAGAAAGGTTTAAATAAATAATTCGTAAAACAAAAAATGTTTGCTTAATTAGAGAAAATAACAACGTAACTATTTATTGTTAGTGCAATGGAACTAGTGCACTACAAATCTGAATTCACGTTTATGGATAAGTGCACCATTTTTACTTACTAGGTGTACTAAACGTAAAAAGCACAATTAAGCGGATGAACAGTTGCAAACGAAGGGAGGAGTTGAGCGCTTCAGTAGGGCTTGTCATTAGTTACGGGCATCTGCCACAGCTCTGCGCATGCTCACCTGAAAGGCATGTGTAAATTCCTGTGCGCTTCAATTTTGTTTGAGGATGTTGCTAGGGACACATACATAAAAGAAGTACTCTTGTAGTTCTTAATGTTATGTCCATGATAACAAGGCAGATGATTGTAAAAAAGTTGATTTACAAATATCAACCCTTTGGCAAGTCAACTCAACAAAACTGTATTTGCACTTTGGAAAGCCTACGGCGCATGTCTGCAAACTTTTGCATCTGCCAATCTGCACAACATTTGAGTAGCCCTACTATATACTTACAAGATTACTACATGTGCGATAACTGCATAATTTTACTACATTCATGCATCTCTATACTCATTATGCAACTTAAGACAGGAATTACTTGGAGACCGTACTCCCACTCGTTTGAAAGTAAAGCTGCAAAATGAACTTTACAAACAACGAGGTCCGCACTCCAAAGAGATTTCTTAGAAGGATGGATGAGCAAAGAAAAAAACTAACGGCAAGCCGTAACAGAAAGCTCGCCTTAGTAAGGCAACCTTGTACACAATTTTGAGGGAAAATGTACACACACAAATACCGTGCCACATTTGCCAACTTAAATAGAAAATCAACTCGGTAGAGTGCCAATTTTCTGAATAATGATTAGAAGCAGTATTAAATATTTTGTAGTGCTGTTTAATTTGCCATTGGATGTGTAAGTAAAATAAACAATATTTTATATTTTATACTGTATGGTTGAATAGTATAGAAGCGTTTTTTCTATTTTTGCAGTGGAAACAGTAATCATATTATGCTACCAAAACATAGTAGAAGCAGTGTTTTTCATTTTCTGCTGTCAGAAACGCTTAGAGGCTAAAATAAGTTTTCCAAATAATTGAGCTAGTTGGAAACAGATTAATTATAGCAATAGTCGCATGCTTTAATGATATTTTTTAAGTAAATGCCATTAAATTTGTTTTTGCAATAAAATATGCTCTAAACTAAAAGTGGCATAACATTTTTGCTTTCTCTAAAATGAATATGCCCGTTTTTGGTGAAATAGAAGCAGTTTAACAAAAATCCAATTGCGTACTATAGACTCATTTTACTATCATAGTTCAGATAAAAAGGAAACGGTAAAATATATTTTGAGTGGCCTGACTATAAAAATAAGCAATAACTAAGACCGCGTTATCTCGGTAACCTGTAGACCAATTGCCCCCATTTTGAATAGGGTTCGTCACGGGCCCATAAGCATTGTTGATGCATAGTTTGGACAACCTCCGTCAATGCGTTCGAGAGTTAGCGTGCTAACGGACAAGCGGGCGGCCGGACGGACGGACAGAATGTGGGATTCTATAAGCTCTCTGAGGGCGAGCTAAAACAGGTCTAGAAAGAAATGTACAGAGATGGGCCTCCAAAAACACAAAACATATCATCTAGAAATCTAACTGTAACACATTAAAAACGATGTTACGGCAAGCCGTAACAGAAAGCTCGCCATAGTAGGGCTACCCTGTACACAGCTTTAAGAAAAAGCATTATCGGAAGTAGTGTTATTTTTTTAATTTGGTAGAAGCAGAATATAATATTTTATACCAGTAAAAGTTTAATGGAAGCAATACAAATTTAAATATGTCCGAATAGTAGAAGCAATGTTTTTCTTTTTATATTACAAAAATTTATGAATGCAAAGAGCGGTAAGATTTCAATAATGATCAGCTTCATCTAAAAATCAGTTTCTAATATTCTAAACTATATATCGCAATTCATATTTGGAAGAAGCGGCTTCTAATATTTTAAACTATGTATCGCAATTCACAGTTCATTGAATGGTAGAAGCAATGGCTTTAATTTAATATTGCAAGAACATTATCAATGCAAAGAAGCAGTAAGTTTTCCATAATTACTGATTTCACTATTAAATTCAATGTTAGATAGAAGCAGTATCAAAGAACAATATATTTTACATTTAATTGAAGCAGTAATCAATATTTTATGCCACCAAAATATTTAACATTTAATAGAAGTGATATGAAGTATAAGGTGTCTGAATAGTAGAAGCACTGTTTTTCTTTTTATACTGCAGGAAATTATAGATGCATAGAAGCGTCAAG
>JAAAYG020045921.1:0-45164 GCA_009936455.2 Tomocerus minor
CCAAAGCTTATCAAGCCAAAGCTTATTAAGCCAAAAAGCTTGACAAGGCTTACTAAGGCGCTTGATAAGCACTACTACTTTGACCTCTATGGCTCATTATTAGGGTTGTAGTCATTAGGTTTAGGTGTTGTGATGTATACTGCTGACCGCTGCTGTGCACTTTGTACCTTGAAGATTCATTTTAATAATTGTGTAATCTATGGTATCTCATTTTAATATTGATCATAAAGAATATTACTAGTTTGGTTGTGTATCATTATATTGCTCACGTAATTGAAACTGTCACGTTATGCTTATCTGATCATTAATATTTTGTAAGGATTGAGTTTCGAGTTTCGCTTCGTGTTATCTTGTCCGTCCAGTTCTCATTTTTGATTTTGATGTATGCCTCTCAAGAAGTCGAGGTATAATGTATAATATGGACTCGTGTCAAAGTCATTGATGTAAATGTAAGATATGCATGCATCCATCTCATCTAGTAGCAATCTACCTGTATCCAAAAGAAGCAAATTGCAGTCAAGAATCATTGGTTGTTGTAGCATCCTTGCTTCTATCTAAATAAGTAGAAGTTTCACGTTAGTTGACAACATTTACAGTGGATTTTTTTCTGTCAATTTTCTTTGGATTGTATATCGATTCCTCGATTTTAATTCAAGAAAAGTATACGATAGAGAATCCTACTGTCTACTCGCTCTATGTTAAATAAGTAGTATACAAACGAAACAATTATATATCAGTTGAAGAAAATGTTTTACGTCCCGAAAAAATGGATAGACATCTTAATTCAGTTAATTCATTGCAGCATTATGCTGAATGAAAGAGTTATATTTTTAGTTGTAGCATAATATAAAAAATACAGTAAGAACGGCTAGAACGGAATTTAGACGTAATAAGCGATTACTTGATTTCGGATGATAAACTGATTAGGGATCAATAGAGAATAAAAAATGGATAAAAATCGGGTCTATCATGTCTATGAAGAGTAGAAGACATTTTCTTAAAAGAGGATCTAGGATAGTAAAGTCTGTAGTGGAGTCGTAAAGTAAGATTTAAGTAGAAATGGTAAATGGTAGAAGATAGTGCACGTATTTATTTGTTTCTCCAGAGAAGATTGTTGTAGCCTTGGGTAGATTTAATAAATTCGGTGGCTGAGTGTCGCGTCTCTTTTTACAATTTGGCAAAGTTCCTTAGTTTGGTTTCTACACATTATTGATCCGCCTTCTCCGGTTTGGTTGTTGTGAAGGAAGGAATGAAGATGTGAACACGTATATTATATATAAAGTCTAGAGACATAACTTGGTTTTATACAAAGTTGAGCACCCTGTTGAGTTTACGAGATTACGATTGTGTTGTACAGGAACACACAGTAGAGTACAGTCTGTGGGTGACTAATAGTTGGAGTAAGTCAGATGAGCGTGTATTATTGGCTGGCTGTTGTGGCTGCACTGCTCCTCTTCGTTCCTTCATACTTTGTTCCATTTTAATCACAACCTCTTTTCTGTTGCTTGAGTTAAAAACAAATGTAATCTTCTATTTGCTCACTAGTATGTGATGTGGATGTATGTAGAAGTTGTTATTTTTGTTCAGGTGAATTGAATCGAGATGAAATTGTGCCGGGTGCAGTGCAGAGGAACTTGCATATCATCAATGTTTTTATTAGACGAAAGGAAGAGGACGAATAGCTTAGAAGTGTTTGGCACTTGTACATTCTTCTGCTCTACGATTACTTTTATCAAACTAGTTAGTGTTTCTGTTTGTCTGTCTATCTATGCAGTCAGCCAGCCTCAGCATCAACTTCATCACGATTTTATTTCCCTCTCCTAATGTTTTCATTCAGTCTTTGTTAGTTGCTCTGTGCAGTGGAAACTGTTGGCAATTGAGTGATAGGTACCTGAATTAAAGCTGGAGCCTTAGCAGCAAAGCAACACAAGATTTTCGTTATTCTCATCACACAGTTCAGTTGTGATTTCTCTATCTATTTACATCGTTTGTTTAGAGAAGGATCAGGATCAACAGCTTTATCATAGGAATATTTTAAAGGTTTTTTGGGGGATTAATTTCGGATTACCTAAATGGTTCCATAAGCTGATACAACCAGAAAGGATTATTTTATGTTGAAAGTTGAAAGCTTGCGAATGTGCGAGCAAGAAGATAATACCTACCTATATTTGCGTTATTAAATAGTGTCAAGTTTTCTATGTACTATATAACTATAAATACTTCATATTGTGAAATATATAATGCATACTTGTTCAGACTTTGCGTAGTCTAATGGGTTCAGCCGAACTCAGTGGGCTTATCCGTTTTCGAGCAACCGAGTAGAACACAAGTGTTTTTCTACTAAGGCCTTTTCTATCTTCAGTAGCCAGTGAACAATTTTTAGGATTTTACGACTGTCTGTCTGGAAGTTGGAAGACTTGCGCCAACTAAAGACCTAGTGTCTAGTGTCATGAACGATATAATACTAAATATGAGCGATTTAGGATGGACAGGCTGTAATGGTGTTTTTAGTAATAAACTACTTTTTATGAGCCCTTCTCAAGTGTTTTTGTGGTAAATTAGTGTCTATTTTCAGTGAATAAAATTTCTTATTTAGCGTTAGCAACTTGAGTTTAAGGTGACCCTTAAATCAAGTAAGGATATTGCTCACAAGTTCATAGTAATTGTAAGTAGTAAAGACTACAAGTGTTATTGTTCTTTCAATTAAGTTTTAAGCGGTACAATTTCAATAGCAAACAATATTAAGAGAGTGAAAATTGTGCTTCTTTTGGGTGAGAGGTGATTATATGTTAAATTGTGTGTTAAAGTTGCCATGAAATTCTCAACCGTTACTGGTCCGTTGGTCAGTATGTTCCCTACTTCGACTTTTAAGGATCTGAATCGTGTATTTCGAAGATCTAAAAGTCATAATGCTGTAACAAAGGCAGACGAAGGTTGGAAAGGAGATGCCGTTCTCGTTTCTATTCTATCTTGCTAATTTCGGCTTCGTTACATCAAATCCTGAATGGCTGGGAGTGGTTCTCACTACCTAATATCCTTGACTAATCAATGAATTATTTTGCTATTTACAGATAGTGGAAGCAGTGAAGGCAACAATTCTGGAGCTGTTACCAGTAGCTCTCCTGTTTCTAAACGAAGGGTGTTCAGTGGGTAAGTAAATATGAGAACATTATCATTAGCAACCTAAAATATTATATCAATATCAACTGAATGATAATATCGGAATAGGTTTCAGTATCACTTACTTTTTCGTGCAAATCAAAATAACATTAATTTTGGCTGCCTAATAACATCAGGAACTTCCTACAGCTGTCATAATAATTTACAGATCAGTATTCATGAAAATTTATGGCGTGTGGTAACGTTCAGATCTGTGTATTGAAACTATTATGTGTGTGTTGGTTTAGTCACAAATTGTTTTGGGTATATGATGAGATTGAGATAGTCATTGCATACTTTGCTAGACATTCTGTTCTACATAACAGACATTTTTCATCACAATAGTTAAAGCTGTACTGTGTGGGCCTTTATCTAATGTTTGTCTGATATTTGTGTTACTTTCCTTAAGATATAACAAGGTGCAACATGCCATTTAGCTACGAAGTAGTGTATAGCAAATGCGATGTATATCTTTTCCTGTGAAAAATGCAGAAAACCTCGCAAGATTGTCTCCTTTTCTGTCTCACAAATGAAATCATTGAGTAGTAAGTGTAGGAAATTCAAGAGATCATACTAGCATTGCAAGTAATAAAATATAAATTATTGGAAAAGTAGGTAGATTGCAAAATAGAAAGTCTCAAAATATATGGAGAGGACAGTTTTAGTCCAATAATGTAGGATCCGACCTACACAATTGCTGTTTTTCCTCATGTTTATGAATGTACTACATTCAATCATGGTAATTCATAAGTATATTCTAATGTTTATGTAAATTTAAATGTTAACGAATGAGGAAAGGTTTAGTTTTTCCTTAAATCGTAGTTTATTATTTGTATCATGCATTGCATTTCATTTAGTTAGTGGATTCCTTATCTGAATTATTATTCTCAGTTATGCAACGTATTTAATCATAGTATTTAAGCATTTTATAATTTTCATTTTCCTTGATAGGAAATGGCTGCCCCCACCCCTGAGAAAGTTAAGTCAAGGGAAATTAACCAGCAGTTCGAGCGATTCAGGAAAACCTTCTCTACCTCTACTGAAAAAGACGAGCTCTGATAAGAAATTAAAGGTAAGTAATCTTATACTTCAATTGACTGTCAAATAATATCATTCCAATATATCATTGACGCAAAGTGTGCATAATGCATATACATCTGAGGGGAATGTGTATATATTATGGGAGATCTTATTGGTTACCCATTAGAAATAGTTGACATCTTTTAACGACATGCTAACTACCAAATAAAGAATAGTGGATGCTACTGTCTGGTGAATCGATTTCATGTGATATATTCATTTGTTAGCTTACTCTCCTTATTTTCTATGGCGTAGACAGCAGAAAGGACGTCACTGGCTACTAGATTTGTAGATAGAGTTAGAAAATACGACGAATCCATTTCATTGTTTTAGTATTTACGTTGCTGTATTGACTGTGGTGAAGCTGTTCTGTCTGTATACATTTCTGCTGTTGAATGATAATGATTTGGTTAGATAACTTTATTTAATGACGGGTGGATGGAAATAGATAGTGCTTTATAAATGCCGTATCTATTCCCAATAAATAATAAGGCAGTTATTTGCATATATACTCTTCAGTGTTTACAGTTGATAGTGATGGGGAGGAAAGTAAAGTTACGTAATTTGTAGTAGGATTTAAGGTGATATTACTCATTGGAATATTTATGCGCTATGCATAATGGATGAGTTGGATGGAGTGAAGAAGATATGAGTGATGCGGGGGATGCCCTAATGTACAGTGAGCTCACTCACTCGCTGTATGTTTGTTGGGCATCATCATGGACGTTGTTGTTGCTGATATATTATACTCGTCCGTGGTGTAACGTATATTTGAGAGAGGTAGTTGTAGAAGAGATGAAAGGGATGGATGTGCAGAGGACAGTCAGATCAGAGCAGGCAGGAGATGAGAGTAGAAACCCGACAATGGTAAATAGTCTGTCTCTCATTGTTAGTAGTGTAAATGGTGCGGTGCCATGAAATAGCATTTCATATTTCATTTTATTGTGATATGCTAATATGGAGAGGTTAGGAATCACTGCATTTGCACTGCATGACATGAATTTAGAAGAAACATAAGCAATGCTGAATGTGGAATGCATACACGGATGGAATTGAGAGTGAGGTGTAATACTCGTCTGGCTGCCTCAACATAGGCATTCGGAGTAGTAGTAAGTAGGCAACAAATATCTTTAATATGCTAATCTTTTGCTAAACAACTGATATGGTAAGTTTAATATACCTGTGTACGTGTCTCTCTCTTCTAGCTAGTCTCGTCTCTCCTCATGGTGAATCTTATTAACCTGATCACTGATAGCATTAGAAATTAGTACTATTAGAATGCTATGATACTTTATATAAGTATCATGGCATGTATGCTAACAACCATGCAATTGCTTACTTTGTATTGTACAGAGTTCTCTGTAGATGTGCTTACATTACTACCTAAGTTTGAGTTTATACCTTTACCTTGTCTTGGACTTTGTACATGTAGCTAGCTCATAGACAGATAGGTTTCTGTTGGAATAAATACCTAGCCAAGCTTTAATGTATTTTATAAAGTTGACGCTGTTGTGTTATCTGGAGGTGTTTTCGCCCAGCCTTTGTTTGCTAAATTCAATTCTCTCTTAATGCAAATAAGTATTTAGATGTAAACAGGCAATACGACGACTGTCCCTTTTGAGTCCATATTTGGCATGTCTGACTTGACTTGATTCGACGAGGGTTTACTTTCGTCAAGGCAGAATGCAAAATACATATTGTTTAGTGTTTAGAAAAGATCTATGTATCTACTAAAGCCAAAGCTCTACTGCAAATATTCCATCGAATATTACATTAGTTCTTAAGAAGACATTGCAAAGAACGATTGAAACTAAATAATTGTGTGTCGTTTCTTTGTGGATGGAACATTTATTTTAACTGAGATTTTATATATCACTATACTATACCAGGATGGTCAAAATTAATATCGTCTCAAAGGTTTTGCGAAGAAGTGTCTATGTTTATTAATGTGGTGCATTTTTAAGTGGCTTGGTTTCGTTGCTTTTATACTTGTTCTCTTCTGGTGGCCATATTTAATTATTTACACCTTACATGTTACTGACGTCTTTTTTATTGATTGTTTGTGGTACAATCGACTTTCAGGTCAGTACTCGTCATCCTTTTTCCAAATTCAGACTCCTTTTGTACTGATTTTCATTTTTGAAATTCTCTTTTAAAGATTTTAGTTATGTTGATAATATTTGTCAAAATATATATAACCACTTTTTTTGCATAACAGAATGCAAAGAAAACTAATTTCCATTTCTTTTGCTTTGGGTTGAATATAATGGTATTCATTACTTATTCCTTTGATGCATGGCTAGACTAATTTACAAATTGTATGCAGACATATGGCATGTGGATACCTCTACCTCCCTAAAATTGTATAATACGCGAGTCTTCTACTCATCACCATCCTTTTTTCGTAATAATCGGTACCAAAAAGTCAAAGTTGTGGTTGCACCACAATTCCTTAATTCCTATTTTGGATGGGCTCAACGGGCTCTAATTTCGGGCAGAAATATCGCTTTTATGTGTAGAAATGATTATAAACAGAAATGTAAAAATTCTCCAGTTTTTCATGGAAAAATTATTTTAAACTTTAGAAAAACATTTACATCCATGCTAGTAATTGTAATTAGAACTAGACTATTACGGAACAGTAATCAAGATACAGAAAAGGGACGGTTTAATAAGAATCAGTTACAGTTCATTAATATCGGACAATTGCAATGACAAGTTAGTATTTATCTCCCGTGTTAGGAGAGTTAGGACATTTGTTTTATTCCAATGCATTGATATTTTTTAATCAGTACTGTTGCTTAAATTTGACAGTTAAAAAATACATTGATATTGGGCATACTGTGGGTACATTTTCATTTTAGTATAAATGATGATGAAGTAGGTACTAATCCTACTGTCGTATTTTGATTGGACTGAATAAGATTTTATTGTCTTGATAATGATTGGCTATTCTATGCAGTAATGGAATAATATAGAATGTAAAATTAGAAGTGACATGTTATACAACTTGGCTGTATTTTCCAGAAATACTATTACTGCTATTGTATATTGGAGTTGTTATCAGTAAACTAGAGCTGTCTACTCAATTAAGTCTGAACCATTACTAACATTGACCAATTGTTAACGAAGCTCATGGTAGCTATATAGTATCATCTGAGATAACATGTAATCTTAAACATTAAACAAGCATAAAACGCAACAAATGTTTACCATGTACAAATACAGTAGTTTTGCTCGTAGGTTTTGTTTACGTATTGATTGGGCATTGTATTTTATGTTTCTTGTATTATCATGCACACTAGAGTAGTATGTGTAAATAAAATGATCCATTCCATTAGGTACATAGATAAGAAGATATGTATTATAGCAAACTTTTATGGGTTGTTATTTGAGTAGCCAATTTGTTAGTTGTAATATGTGGTATTGGTAATTTCCTATTCGGCTACAGCTATTATTCTTAATTCCCAAGTTAATTTTCGCGTATTGTACGTTCGTTTATCAGATGAAAATTTAGTGTTATGTTCTCTTATTGTTATTAATTGTTAATGTGTTGTTGTAGAAGTAAAAAAAATTAGACGTTCTATTTGCTGGAAGGGAAGCATTAAGGAGAATTGAGGGCAGAACATTATATAAATGATATTGTCAGGAGATTGCAACGTAGTTTGACTATTTGCTTTCCTGTGATGAATTTTGAATGCTGATGTGATATTTCAAGAACTCTTGCTTATTCCTCTGGGCCTTTCATCGTCCTTGTAGATCTCTCCATCAACCTCTTTCGCTTGTTACCTTGTTAGCATTACTTTTGGTTTAGTTTCAGTTTTTGTTAGTTTCTTAAGAAAAAGTACATTCTTAGATTCTCTTGAGATTTGGCTTTCTGAGCGTTTTCTTTGCTGCAGCTACTCTGTTGGTATTCATTAATGGAGTATTTTTCTCGAATCTAATCAATCTTGACGTTATTTCTACCAATAGACACTCGCGCAGTGCGTTTTTGCCTCTTTCGCTAAGTATGTCAGACATTTTTATGGAGTCAGAAGTATTTTCAGATCAAAGATATCTGAAAGTATATATAGAGGGATTTATTATACACCAGTGCAGTACAGCAGTGCATAATGAAATATGAGTTTATTTTGGCTGCGTCAATTTGTTGTCAAAATTTGCCTTTTCCTTCTTAGGAAAGTAAGCTAAAATTTTATCCACATTTTTAATACTCCAAAAAGTAATTTTGTAGGTTCATCGCACCTAATAGTATCGGCAAGTGCACGAAGGATATTTCTTGTCTTTATTTTAGGGAAGGATTTCATGATATGGTAATAGTAGAGCAAAACTGTCAATTAATTATATTAATTAACGTCAGTACAGTTTAATTCGAGATTGGAATCGGCCATTAACATTTTCCATATTTAGGTTATTTGCGTCATTGGAACTGACAAAGGTTTTGACATATTATTATCCGTAGACAAAGTAGAAGTGGAAACTACGCCATAAAAAACTAGGCGAGTATATGTATGCATTTTCTTTTAGTTGCATTAAAATACTCCTTGTCTGTATGTTTACGTATTATCCTGGTTGTTGGGGTTTTCTATGTATATGTACGGTAAGCTATGCTAATCGTAGCCCATAAAGTTTAGTAAAGTTTAGTTGTGTTTTCTTAGTACTTGAATCCCGCTGGTATGGAATGTCTAAGAGTGATATGCATCTAAATATATATTTTAGTGAAGCATTAGAGTCGACCTCCAGGCTTTGAATGTTTAACTCCTTTTCTCTAGTATTCCTTTTATATGAAGTTAAATTTTATTTAGAAACTGGGAATGCGATATAAATACGTGAACATGAATGCATATAATATGCATGTACTCTCAGAAGGTAGACAGCCACAGCTTAGGTAAATGTTGCTCACTTCGAAAATACATTCATTTGGGTTTCTTTCTTTGATAGGTAGTTTAGTGTATGTGTGTAAATACATGGAGAGAAGTCGATCGGAATCTATCGGCATATGTAAATGTATATCCCGTGCAAGTCATAATAGAATAAACAGAGCGCTTGCATTTCACATGGGTTTCGTAAAAGTTGCTATAGTTCACTTAGAGCAAGCAGCCTCTCAGCCATCTCGTCGTCTTCAATTAGCACTTGTCTGCTTTAAAAACAGAAAGAATAAACGAAAGAGTAGGAGTTGCTATTTGGCTTCCCTTCAGTCATTCGCAATCGCAGTTGTGACTAGTGAGATACTGAGAAAGAAATATTTATCAAGCATTTCGTTGTTTTAGGTATCTCCTTGTGTTTTGTCTACATACACACGAGTAGAAGTACCTACTTGTACACGAATGAGAGCATTCAATACTAATACAAATCAATTTTGACATTTGAATTGGTGTCGCAAATATATTTTGCATTCAGTTCATAGTTCCTCTTATGAGTTTTTATGTGGTGGCCACGTATATTATTAGTGAATATCATTAAGTGTTGTCGTGTGTGATGCCACTTATTCTACATGTGCAACCTAATTAAAGTCTACTCTTATCTGAGGATTTATTAGTTTGTTATTTTATTGGTATTTGAGTAGTATAGGGCAGTTATTATTATTAAGCTCAACATATGATACGTTTGATGCATTTTGTTTAGTAATTTTGTTAATTTGAATTGGGTCTGGTTGCTGTAATATTTGAAGAGATTACATGGAACACACTAAAAAGGAAAAGTTTGCAATGTTGTCGAGATTAGATTGAGTGGAGAGAAGACATAGCAATTAGTAGAATAATAATAATTGCATCACCAACTAGAATGGAAATGTACTGTATGAACCAAGTATTTGTCAGCCTGTATATTTAGTAGTCCATAATCAGGAATTGGAATTGATAGTTTTCCTTGTGTGTGTGTGTGGTATCCGGTGTTATCGTACTCCTCTTTTTACTGGCCTTTATCTGCAGTGCAAATATTTATTAGCAAAATTACACAACATTCTGTGCCCGTGTTAATGCACACGGTCATCACCAACACTTCTCCACCCACGCTCACGTAGCATCATTATAACTTATCCTAGAATTGAGTGACGGTGAGGATGACGTTGCTGCCTCTTCTTCTGTTATGTGAATGTGACTGTTTGTCTGTTGTATAAAAGAATAACGATGTTCGTAATTGTGATATTACGTTCGTACTAAATAATTTCCGTTTGGCACTCATTCTGTGTCTGTATAGAATGCACTAATGTGAGGAGCTGAAGGAAATGAAAGGATTGTTTTTACTTTTCTCCTCCTCATAATATTCTTCTCCCGCAGTTCGCAACGTGTAACTAACTACGTGTTGTTATTTGACGAGTGTGTGTTGACTGAACTAGATACGCAGTTTAATTTGCAATCAGCATTTTTATTTTAAACTGTTTCTAACTTCTAGTCTCTTTTATCCACTTTCAAAGAATAAATCCAATATTTTATGGGGCTCTTCTGGTTCCCTAAATTTTGGAAGTCATAAAGAAGCCGACGCAATAATATTTTATTAAACCTCCGCCTACCCACTCATACGGAGTAATTGTATGAATTTGTAACGGAGACGGAGTTCAGAAGAGAGTGATTCCAAATTAATTTAGAGTTGTAAAACTGATATCTTCGTTTGATTTCGTTGACGTGGTCAGTCATTTTGAGGAAAGTTTACCAATCCTTTTATTTATTCTCTATGAAATCCGTGGGCTAGATTCTCGTTGGTCGGAATATTTGTCAGGGCCAATGTGTCTGTTGTAAAATAATCTTTGGTTATACGTAAAGTTGAGATAGAGAATTGCTGTTTATTTGAAAGAGTGTGGTTCTGGAGAGGAAATTGTGATAGTGCGTATATATAGTTTTGTATTGCGGGCATTATATTTCCCGTGGTGAATTGTGTCGACGGACGGACGGAGCAAGTTTAATATTGTTATTGGTGTTCTCTGTCGGACAGAGAAAGTCGACGGAACCACGTTGCAATAAGCGAAGAGGAAAGTAAGGAGGTAACAGGACAATAGAGCTTAGATATAATCCTGCAAGCTGAAGATGAAAAAGTTATTGGGGCCATTTCTAAGTTTGTCTAAGTCTTCGGAGCGAGAGCGAAGTAAGGATGGGGATAGTGATAAAGTAGTTGAGTCTAGCCATAAACCCGTTCTGCGCTCGGAGAAAAAGAGACGCAATGTTCGTGATGATGAGAAAGAGAAAAGTGGGGATTTTTTGTCTCATGGAGTCAGATCTGGGTCATGGACTGGCTCTCCGAAGAACACTAAGAGTGACAGAAATGCAACATCATTGATTGATCATACGACCAATTTCTCCTCGGTGGAATGTGATCGTGAGTTTTCTAAATCTAGTTCGATGCTCGCTCCGAGGACGTTTTCCGTCGGAGGAAAACCCATCAAAAAGGCCAGAACTCCTCCTGGCTCTGTCCCTACGATTGCTGAAGATGTAAATAGACATTTGCGCACAGCTCTCGCGGGCATTCTTTCCAAACAGGTCTCCGCATTTTATCATCTCTTCTCTGTGGTCACTATAGTCTATTGTGTTTCTGAATCCGATCGGGATTACCATAATTTTGAATAGTATTTAGAATTGAGCGTATATGACTCACTCTCGGTGTCTGGCCTGTGGAATTTCCTGTGAATTTTCTCCTTTTTTACATTCAGATATTTTAGAATTCCAATTCTAGTTCTCAGTGTTGTACCAGATAACAAAGTTTATACGTGACCGTTGTTGAATTCTTGATGATGTCGACAAAAGTGCAGGGGAACGTGAAAGATATATGATATAGGATTTTGCATTATGTTGTGCACTGTTCTGTATCATCTCATTACCATCATTCATTTTATCTTCCGCTCTCGTTTTCCCACTTTTGTCCTTGTCATCACTTTCCTCTGTCCTCTGACTCCTCTGCTTCTGCTCCCCTATTTTATGCATATGTCGTAGATTTCCCGCACAGAAGCAGCAGAAGCGTACTTACTTGTATTGATGTCATAAATACCCTCATTAAATTTGATTATTGCTTCCTTTGTACTTTGGTGTCCTTTTTACGGGTTCGTTATATGCGAACTGTTCGTTAAAAGTACGAGCTGTAGACTCACTTCCCGAATTGACGTTTGCCACATGCATCAGTTTATTTGTCATAACGTCAGCAGATTCTTGGAAGTATCTTGGGTGTCTTCCCATTACCATTGTTATTTCACTATTAATTTCATTACCTCTATACTCTATTTCTCTGTAGGTATGTGGTTATGGTTATGCATCGTAACTTCTCCTCAGATGTGTATATGCACACTTCAATAATTATGAGATTGGGCGTCTATTCAAAGGAAATGGTGAACTAAATTTTTTGATGTAAATTTTGCAGCTGCCAGCGACTTCTCCAACTGCAGTTAGTAGTAGTGATATGGGAAATCGGCCCTCGAATCCATCCGAAGAAGAGGAAGTAGAGAAAAAACCGTCTAGAAGTTGTAGTGGTGACTTGGGTCTGGCCGACCACAATGGATCTGAAGACGTAGACGATGAAGTTGAAGTTCCTCCTCCTATGAAACCTATTTCAGAGCAGTTGCTCGCTGCCACTGCCAGTGCCATGGGTGATGAATCACAAGCCAAAAGAGTAAGTTTTACCAATTACAGCTATTATTTATACAGATATACTTGTAAGCAATTATTTTACAATATTTACTCATTCTACGAATAACGTCATCTCATCAGTCAGCTTTCCTAAGATGACATGAATGACGCTCCTTTGACTGTGTCTATATTGTTGTGCAAGAGCGTAATGGAAAAAGTCTCTCTATTCAGCGGGGACTATTGTCAATTCGCGTTTTTGAGGTTGTGAAACTAGAGCGACATAATTGTATGAATTAATATTGATTGTTTGTGATGGAATGTTATTCATAGTCTGCTAGCATGCCTTTAAAAGGCAATGAAGGATCTACTACGGCCGAGCTAGCTACTGAATTAGAACAAATCGTCCGGGAAAGAATGGTTGGTGATGGTCATTTTCATAATCTCGTGAATTGTGGCACTATTTTTTCAGCAGCACGCATATACTTTCATATCTTTGTTAATCTTTTGCTACCTTTCACGTCATTTCTCTCTACAATAATTTTGGATATATTCGACTTTCATTGAAATCATCATCATTTCTATTCTTTTTGTGCATTTAATTTTCATTTCGTTCTAAACAATTATCTCTCTGACCACATGGAAGACTTTTCTTTATAAGTATTTAGAGTTTTATGAAGCTTACGTTTTGAAGTAGTTAGAGTAACATTATTGGTAAGTATTTGCATGCGTTATGGTTATGTAAGAATTGTTGTTGTGTGATTAATTTTATGACTTGTAGGTAAGCATAATCGCGATTTATGTAAAACTTAAGCCAAAGCAAAGCATGGCACACGTTTTGTAGATTCTGTGATCACAGATTGTATTATGGTTTAAATATTTTGTCTTATTTTCAATGATGGGTAAGCATTATTTGATGGGGATAGGGATTTTTCAGAGGTTGTTACTACAAAAAATGAATTTTCTATTTACAGGAGCAACACGAAAATGTGGAACGACTGAGCGAGCTGACATTAGATTCTCGATTAGGTGGTAGCAGTAATTCTGGATGTAGTCCGGGTGGAGCCCCAAGTGGAAGTAGTTTATTAGGATTGACAGCGAGTGGTGAAATTGAGCCAAAGACAGGAAATGGAATTGTACTGACTGGAGAAAGTAGTGGAGGAGCTGGTGTCAGTGAAACTGAAGACGAGTCTGTAGTAGCCATTAAAAAACGAGAATATGTGATTCGGGAGTTAGTGAATACTGAAAAGGATTATGTTCGAGATTTAAAAGAGATTGTAGATGGATACTTGGCCATTATGCGAGACCCTAACAGTGAGATTACAATGCCTGAAGACCTACGTGGGGGTCGAGATAAAATTGTCTTTGGCAATATTGAAGCTATCTACGAATGGCATCGAGAGTAAGTTTTTGGGTAATCATCTTCCGTTCCTGGCTTTCTCTCATTTTATTGCTTAGGACGTTTATTGAGATTGGAACAGATATTAAGTTATGAAGTTGGTAAATAAAGTTTGGATGTCATTTCCCTTACAAAGACAAAAGTAATTATAAATACGCTGAGCTTACAATGAAAATGTTAATGTCTGTTGCAAGAACAAAAACTTTGATGTAAATTCAGGGCCTTGTAGTTTGTGTGTATACATCCTTGAAATGAGTAGAAACTGGAACGAGAGATGTAAAAAGTTCAATGGTGGGATGCTCTTCTGAATGTTTATGTCTAATGTTTTCATTGTAATATTTTATAGCATATTTAGCAAAGCGTTGGATAAGTGTGTTGATCACCCGGAGGACTTGGGTCCGTTGTTTAAGAAATACGAGAGGAAGTTGTACATGTACGTGGTCTACTGCCAAAATAAACCAATGTCGGAATTCATCGTTTCAGATTACATCGACACCTACTTCGAAGTGAGTTCATGGGATTATGTTTAACTCTTTCGGCTTTCCTGTCTTAATGTTATTATTACTAGTCAGAGCTGTATAATAGTAGTGGGATCACATCGTCATCACAGTCTTTTAGTCATCTAGCAATGATTCACTAGCAAAAATGCGTAGGGATGCCCAGATATGCTTCGAGTCGATTAAGTAATTAGGAGTAGCCCTGTTTGGGTCAATGGCCATACTATAGTTATAAAGAAAGTGTTAGCCAAATTACTTTTTTATTACATACACAATATTTTGATAAATAGATACATATGCTCAAAGTTTTCTTTTATATAGTAGAAGTTTTTATCGAATTTTTTACGCAGTCTTTAGTTAAAAGTGAAAAGCATTTGTTGGTCTGAAGCAATTATGTTAGTTGGACTGAGTGAGTATGAGTATTTTTCTATAAGAGATTTGGCTGAAAGCCGCGTAATCTCTGTTGAGAATGTTATGTGCAATCCCTTGTGTCGTAAATTGGGGTAGAGTGTGATTTATAATAGAGAAGTTAGGTCTTAGTTGCCTACCTCGTTCACTAATGTATGTAAATGTTGTGTGATTGTAGGAAATTCGCCAAAAACTAGGACATAAGTTAACCCTGTGTGATTTGCTCATCAAGCCAGTTCAGAGGATCATGAAGTATCAACTCCTCCTAAAAGACATTCTGAAATACACGGAGCGAATAGGAAACCAAACGGAGATTGACATGCTGAAGCAGGCAACACATGTAATGCATGTGGTGCCCAAAGAAGCCAACGATATGATGAATGTGGGCAGACTTCAAGGTTTCGATGTAAGTCTTTTCATGTTGTACTTATTCTAAGCATTCTTATTTTATCTTCATAGCCTATCTAATCTTTTCTATCTTCGTATTTAATGTATGTACGAACGTTAAGTAGTTATCCAAACATACACGGACGTCTTTGTGGAATGCTTAAAGCTGAGGAGTCGACACATGGATGCAGTCCACTGTATTCCAGCCAAAATCCATTTCAATCTTCTCTCACCCATTTCATTTCCGATTTTTTTGCAATAAAAAGAGTTTTGCCTCTGCATAGTATTAGAGAGTTGACGTGAATGTTCTTTGAAATCTGAGGTCCAGAGACTAATGGTGAGTTAGCCGAATCCAAAATGGATTTTGAAGGTTCTGTCTGCACTATTACAGAACAGAGTCGACTTTTACGCATCAGCATTACCGTCTCTCTCTATCTCTCTCTCTCTCTCTCTTGTCTTTTCAATGTTCCAAATTAGGAATGCCTAAAACTTTTTTCTGCGACGAACATTTAGGAACAGGTTTACTTTAGTTTTCTGTGCTCAATTCTTGTCAAGTTGCTCTGCCCTTAATAAATCATTTTCTCTTTCTTTTTGCGACCAACAGAAAAGGTATTGAATAGAGTGAAGATGAAAATGCACAGCTCAGCTACAAAAAGTAATATATAAAATGATAGGGAAAAGAAAGAGGATTGTGTATTTTTGCTGACTCTGTAGACATAGGGTCGTTAGCTATGCAAACGAGTGTCCTAGGCTATAGAAGATAAAAAAGATAAATGAATACGGAAGAAATTAGTTATGATTCCTAGGTCGTTATGCATTTGAAATGCCTATAGTTGTAGAATTTTGGGATTTTGCCCTATTGGTCAATTTTATGTACGCAAGCACTATAGTATTAATTGGAGCGTGACTGCCTCTTGATCTTGATTCAGATAGAGGGATTGCAAGTGGATTTCGCTTATGTCCATGTTCATGGGGTTTTTATACGGATTTTAATGCATAATGAATAATATTATTATTTTATTATTGTCTCGCATTACATTAGACATTTCTTTGTAATGTGAATGTGAAGCACCAGTTAATGTTAAGGCTTCCTGCCTGAAATCAATTACATTACTATACGTATCTTTATGTATCATGTTATTCCGAACGAGTACAGAACGGAATAGTACAGAATTTTGTTTGTAGCTTTTAGCAACTCACTAACAAGGCTACGTGCTCAAAGCATGAGGACGGCTTTGTTATAGTGTCTGTTATGTAAGAGGGACGTGGATGGATGATTAGAGATGTGAAAAAAGAGGGAATGCAGATATAGCTAATAGGAGAAAACATGGCGCATCTGTTTACACTAATAAGTGCAGTATTATGGATTTATACAATGAAAAGTAAAGGTTCTGACTTTCTTTACAATTAGCTAAACTCTTGTTCTTGTGTTGTTACAGGGTAAAATAACAGCCCAAGGGAAGCTTTTGTTGTTTGGTCCATTGATTTGCAGCGAAGGCAGTTCTGCCGTTAACTTCAAAGGGAAGGAGCTCCAAGTGTTTTTCTTCGAGCAAAGTATTATTTTAAGTGAGGCTGTTGGCAAGAAAACTCAATTCTCCAATCCTGTCTACATCTACAAAGCTCATATTCAAGTAAGTACCTACTAATAATAATATATGTACCCTTCTTTCAACGAAATCTCTATATACTTATACTCTTTTACGTAATGCCTGCCTAGTATAGAATAGTAGCAGTTGGAGACAAACCCATCGTTCTTTCCTCTCAAAAATTAGCCAATTCCTTTTTGTTCATATTATCCAATTCCCTTTCGTTCATTAGTAAGTAAGTAATCAAATGAAGGCTTTACCAACAGAGTTGTCTTGATGAACGAAAACTTTGCTTATAAAGCTACCTGTTCCATAAAATTATTGTCGCTCGTTATCAAACGGATGCGTGGGTGTTTAGCTTCATTGATCATTCTCTTGTTGATATCTTAATACATGAGACAATCAATTGATGGGTAGATTTGTAAAATTGTATTGCCAACCAATGCATTTCGCATGTGTTGTAGATGCAATAATCTCAATTGTTGTAAGTAGGTTATTTACAAATTGTTACAAAAGCAACATGATAAGAAAACACAGAAAGGTCGCTTCGGCAGTCGGAAAGGAATGATAATGACATTTAATGACAATATAGCGTAAAAAGTACTATCTAGTCCGTCTACACATACAAATTCAGATGCCGGATATAGAGAGAAATATGTCGTCTTTTTATCAATCGAGTCACGCAATAGGTAGGTTTAACTTGCAGCCAGGGGATAAGAATGATAGGACAGGAATGCAATCAAATGAATTTTTCCGTCTCTGCTGGAGTCTCATCGCTAAAGCTGACATACTGGGCTCAGTAATTCCATGTCGGTCCTGGAGAATCATATGAAAGTACAATATACATCTAACAGTACAGACATAAGACTTGACAAAAGGTTGGGTTACATGGATGTCATTGCCCCGCCAGTTTGTTTCAGTCTCGTCTCGTCCTCCATCTATCTAACTCATCATTTGCCTACATACTACAGAGACATGCTAGCCCGTAGAAATCCTGTTCAAATATTATTTTGGGTAGATAGGAGCCAAAACTTCAAAAAACTAGAAGAGGATATAACTCTTAATGATTTTCTTCAGCAATTCTTATACTTTTCCTTAGATTAGTTTGTTAAAATTATTAGCAATTTTTATAAAATTTTTTATAATAGAATTTAAAAATGTGGCATAAATATGTCGTACCTTATTTACCCTGCCCTGTGGTCCTAGTAGTCATTATTTCCGTGTATCACGCGTAGGAAGTAGGAACTAGGAACACGGCCTTTTATGACTATTTAACTATTAATTTATTAGTAAGTGGAGATATGTAGAATGTGTTTTTGGGGGATATTTTAATGAGCTCAGTACATTTAAAGATTGTCTTTTGCTTTCATAAAATCATGTTTTATGCATTAAGGGTTTTTTAATTATAATCATTCTAAATATGGATGCTAGGGAGGCAGTGAAAATAAACTGTAAATTCGACAATTTATTTTTTGTTTTATTCTGATCTTCCGTGATGAGATTTAATTCAGCCTGTTGACCTCTGCGTTTTGAATTTTTTCTTGCATTAGAATTCATGTACGTATCTACATATATAAAATATGAGATAATAGTGAAAATATAAAGAATTGGATAGTTATGAATATGTGTGACTATGTATGTGAGATGTGATATGATTATGACAAATCTGTTGAAGCTGTTTTAGAGTTTCAAATCTGACCATCAAATCTTGCAAACCTATTGTATGCTAGAATGATATTTTCTCGAATATGGTTGTGAAGGTGGAGCCGACACTTATCTCGTCTCTCCTATTGCACTTGTCAGTTTGTGATAGGTATCTTTTTTAAAGACTTCTTTTCTTTTTTACTGTCAAATCAGCATTTTTTCTGTCAGGAGCGATTTTCGCATTGCTAGAAAATGATGCAAGAGTAAGTGTGAAAATTGAAATTGATACTTGCATTGTATGTAAGTCGTTCTTCCGATGTAAAATTTTTTGTACCTTACAAAAAAAACGTAATGACCAATTTTATTCTTGTCTTGACAGATTTGTTAATGTACTTTTATAGTGTGATACGTCGTGAATACCTATTATATATAATATAGGTATTGTAATCTGAAGATGTATGTAGTATTATGGAAGTAGTAGTAATGTTATTAGAATGATTATGGAAATAGAATGACACTGACATTACGACTACAACAACTACTGGTCAGCTCACTCAGCTGGTAAAGTTACTGACGTGAGCTGTATGACGCCAGTT
Source organism: Tomocerus minor (assembly GCA_009936455.2). Classification (NCBI taxonomy): domain Eukaryota; kingdom Metazoa; phylum Arthropoda; class Collembola; order Entomobryomorpha; family Tomoceridae; genus Tomocerus; species Tomocerus minor. Next base: position 19,300 of record JAAAYG020045921.1, read on the forward strand.
TGTGTTATAGTAAATCTCGTAATGTGACTTCGCCTTGACTCACAATATGTAGTTTTTGTGTTTTACAACGACAAGCACTTAATGCCACTACTTATTTGGCATATGGCAAACACAAACCGTGATCCTTTTTGATTGGAATAAGAAATAACTTATCATGAGGTTTAGGATTAGAATCCTATACGATGGAGCACAAAGTAGTTTCCAGATTGAGACTCTAAAGTGTGTATTGTAATTTCTGCTGGAGCTATGGATAGTTTATGCTTTATACTAACTGGCAGGAATTTTATTGGCACTGAAAAAGGCACAATACAATGTAAGCCAATAAGAAATGTAAAAAAGTGATAAAGTGAGGTCTAATTTAATTAGCAGAATAAAAATGCATTAATAATCACATGTTAAAGTTTAGAAGCATGCATGCAGGCATAAAATTGTCTCTAAAATAAATGAAGCATGTAAAATGTAATTTAATACGTTATCTCAGAGTAGTAACTTAACCGACTCATTGTTAGTCTTCTGTAGACCATTACAAATTTTAAATGGCTATATAGTATTGAATCTGAGTAGATGGACTTTTTGTATGAGAGAGAATCTGAGCTTTTATGGCTGTCTGTGTGTTGTACAGAAAGAAACCAAATCTTGTCCTGTCCCAAGGAAAGAAACATTAATTAGTGTTATATTTCCACTTGCGAAACATAAGCCAACTTGTCTACTTTCTGGCGCCACACACTCACACACTGCTAATACGTGAAGTAGACTACAATGCATACATTACAATGAAAATATGGTCATCAGAGTTTTTTTTGGCGAAATGTGTCATTGTGGTATCAATTATTTAAACACATATTTATCTTCTTACGAAGTGACAATGCTCGCTATACTGTGCTGTATTACTGCCATTAGTAGCAGTACCTTTTCCAGAAAATTACATATATTATGTTATTTGGATTACAAGGATACATGTAATGTCAAATGTGAACATTAGTTAAGGTCATTTCACTTTTAATTAAACAAGAAAAAAGTTTTAATTGTTCTGAGAATTGAAGATACTTTTAAATCCTTCCCTAGGTGGGTTGCTACATTAATGTTGTAACTTTTAACGCGAAGACATTAATTACTTGCGATAAAAAATAAGTTGAAGAAATGCTATTTATATTACTACGTGGAATAAAGTTTTTTATGCATTGGAGAAATGCACAGCGCCACAATAAGGGTTATTGTTATTATTTATTGAATCTTAAGTGTCAGTCATTTTTCACACATGCTTATAATACTACAAAATAAATTGGAATAACTACATAATGCTTGGTATGGTCGACCTTACACACTCTGATAAGAACTTAAATATAGGATTAGAGTTAATGTGAGCATTGTTGAAAGAAGAAATCATGAATTGAAGGGGGGATTTAGCATGTCTTTTGTGCTTGGGAACGGGTCCTGAGAGAAGAATTGGTTTCTGCCTCAATTCGTATTTTCTTTCAACGATAGCCAATGGACTTAGATTTATTAAAATAGGTTACATTGTTATTAAATACAGTATTTTGGTAGCTTATATTTAGATAATAGCTATTAATTTCAAGTCTGGGATTGTATCTTGGATGGATGTAATGAAATGTTTGTTTGATGTTTCAGGTAAACAAAATGAGTTTGACTGAGAGTGTGGATGATGGGGATCCATGCAAATTTACCCTGCGTTCAACTGACCCAAGGAAACCAAACTTGTCGTTTGTGTGTCAAGCAGCAAGCAAAGAGAGCCGTGACGACTGGATCGCCCAACTTCAGCTCATTTTGCAAACGCAAAAGGACTTTCTCAAAGCCATCCAATCTCCAATTAAATATCAGAAAAACAAATTGACCAAAGAAGTGTAAGTACGAATCATTTAATTCACTTCATTCTGAGACATCATCATTGCCTCTTCTACAGACACACTCGAGCTCGTAGAATTGAGACTCTTGCATAAACTCCCTTAATATTTATATCATATAAAACTGTTCACTTACTCCGTTTTAGTGTAGTGTACGTATACTATTATTATTATACCAACTAACCATTTCGTACAACTTCCGCTCTATTAACCCGAGGAAATCAAACAAACAGAAAAGCCACTTTGAATCTTTCCTTCCTATTCTGTGTACTACAGATAACTCGCGTAATAATAAGACCTTAGTCTGCTCTTCTAAAGCTGTTCTCTTTTTCGGATAGAGTTTTCGGTTAGGCGTTATGATGTTCTACTTAAATCAATGAATATATTTTACTAGACATAGCTCTACAAAACACTTCTTGTTTCACTAAGATAATGAAATATACAATGTATTTACTTTTACATTCAAAATGCATTCTCAATCACTAATACAAATTCTATTGTTGACTATTATGTACTGTTTATAATATTATTACACGCATGCATAATGTTGTTCCTAACTTTTATCTTTGTTTCTATAATGGATAAAAATGATTTTGTTATATTATACATAAATACTTACTATTACTATAAAAAGTATTTTGACTTGTTTGGCAATTTGCCTTCCAATGAATTGTTTAAGTTTAAGAAAAGCAGTAATAATGAATTAGGAGTAAGTTAAGAGTTTGTAATCTGAATTTAAAGTTTTACATGAGGAGGATTTTATTTGGGATTTTGAAATGGCAAAAGAGAGTTTCTTCGTGGAAGTGATCCCAGTGTGGAATCCTGAAAAATTTGGTCGCATCGTCAGCGAAAACTCGTTGTAACTTGCAACACAGGTCAAGTTAATTTACAAGAGGAGGCTGGTTCTTTGCTGCAATTAATTATGAATGTTCATAGATAAGACTTAGTTTTAGTGAAGAAGAAATTGCAAGGAAGTTACCTAGATCCCATTTACTGTGTAATGCGAGGTAGTGAAGGACTCTAATCCAATCTATTTGTACTGCAATCTACGTAGTTTTAAGTGTAGTTTACAATATACTACTTCTTAGTTAGGTAAACGCCAAGGCCAGACAGTCAGGTTACACTATACACTTCAAATGATAATATTTATCGTGTTCTTATCGTTCCTCGACTCTGGACTGTTTTAATGGTCGACCCAAAGTCACACTATTATTTTCATAGAATCTCTAAAGGGAGAGATATTTCATTTCTATCCTTTTCATTATGTATTTAATCGCACACGTGTAAGTCTAAGCTTTTCTAGGGGATTTTGCGTCTGCCAGTTTCTGTGTTTTGTCATAGGAAAATAATCGTGACGAAATGTACCTTTCTACTACTTAATACTGCTAGTTTAATACTAATACATATACTACTATCTAATGATATTGTCTAATAATATTTATAATGAAGCAGTAGTTATATTTGACTTAGACTTTTGCAACAATGCTAACCTACTTAACGTGAGTAATTAAGTATGTACAAATTATTACAACCTTACCTTTTGTTTCTTTTTTGTGTATGGTATGATAAAACGCAACGAACCTCTATATCTCTATAGTAGGTATGTTAAGTATACGAAAATACAAAACGAATTGATAAGCCAAGAGTTATGAACTAAACCATTGTCACTTGTTTTCAAGTGAATTACTGTTACTACATTACTACTAAATACGTAGAAATGTAATTGCTAAGTATAAGTACAGATAGTTCATATACATACTTATAAATTGTAAAATATTAGGAATTGACAAACAATAGTACACATATAAATGTCCCGTAAATATTCAGCCTTTGCATTTATTTCTCCGTGTATTGGTATAAATAGGTAGATGCGTACGTTAATAATATTAGCTAGATATTTGTATAGAGTGACAATCGAAATTAAATGTATAGTTAGCTGTCTGAATGAATAGAGTATGACATCCTTTAGTTGTGTTGGAATTCAGGCGGAAACCGATATGTGAAGTCAACTGATAAATTGGTTAACTATATGGGCATGGACTACTTATACTTGATATTTGTTCTCCTTATAATAAGTTCAAATATTCCCAATATTCCGCTTAGCTTGGAATTTCGTTTAGGAAGATTGAAAGCATAAAGCTCTCCAAATGGCAAATAGGACAGAGGAGAGGAAGTAATTCTTGATGACAGATTGACAGACGGAAGACCACACCGACCATAAGAAAGACGCCACAACAGTAGGGCTTCGTTTCTCACTTCACTACCTAAATTGCTCATTTGTTTCACTTCAGATTCAGGAAGGCTTTCACCAAATTAAATGTAGATTCCTTTGTGATTTGTGTATAGCTAAATAGTAGATTCTGTCTATGAATGATATTTGCTGAGGATCGGAAGATTTATAAATGAGAATTATTAGTCACTATTATTTTACGCATGATATAATTAGACGAATCATCGCACTTGGCTGAATATCTAAATTAATTAATGTGTAGTGGTTTAGGCTTCCTAATGGAAAAGATCATTTTGTCTTGTTCTGTAGGTAGGTAGATAGGTCGTTGTTGTGGTGTCATCTCAATTAACTGCCAATCTCACTAATTGGGGGCGAAGTAGCAATTGTTAGCTTGAAAATATAATTGATTTAGAAAATAACCTCCTTCCTATATGTCTGCTCGGGGGATTGGCTATTTAAGCATCGAAGTAAAAAACGAATGTATTTAAGTACGTAACGTACTGCGCATTTATGAAAGTTGAAGCTGATGTATATTATTACATTTATTACTGTGTAATTAATGGCAACCCTTAGTTGTAATGGGCAGTGGCAACAAAAGCCGTATCTAATCATATTTGATATTCACAGTAATAATAATATTGCAGCGATGCATAATTCCTATGAAAGTGTTAATGATGATAAAAAAGAGAATAGAAAAATACGAGCTTCGTGTGCATCGAGTAGTAGTATTTTATTTGACAAGAGAAGTTGGTGCTTATAGTAGGATTGAAGTATGGTGGTGAAGTGATGAAGTTGGATATGATCAATGAATTGACAAGTATATGGCTCCCAAAATAATGTACCCTTATTAATGGAAGACTAAAATAACGCCGAGTATATCCAGGGCAATTTTATTTTGGAACTAGATGTAAAGTAAGAATCTTGTTGGGGATTTTTAGTGATGCTGACAAGCAGAGGGTTGTATTAAGACCTAAAAAAATGCTTTTATTCTCTTTGTGAGTAATATTGGGAAAAGTGGCGAAGTAGATTCTCTTTAACTGTATTATTTCGTTGAGGAGATTGAAAGAGTGAAAATAGGAGAATGAGGACAAGGGAATAAAAAGTTTCATCGGGGAAGAGGAGAGAGAGAGACGGACGGAAGAACGGAGGAAAGTAGTAATGGAAATGGAATGTGTGTTGGAAAAGAACAGTTAGGTCGTAGGAGCTGAAATAATGTTGGTATTATAAATATATGGAGCTAAGGACGGAGAAAAGGTAAAGAATTCTAAATTATCAAAAATAGATAAGCATGTTGACATGCAAAGAGGTTTCCGCTTGAATTGAAATTTTTGAATGTTCCCCACGACTTCGCCAGGCTAGGACTCGAATGGAATGAACTATTTTTACTTATCTTTTAAAGCAAATTTTCTATGCTGTTGTATAATACTGTATGGTTGTGTCATGTCATGTCACTCTGCGTCCAAGACATCCAGTGAGACTCATCGGTTGTCTTCTACACGTGTGATGTGATGTTCTACATTTAGGAAATGTGGTTCTCCACAATTTTACGATCGATAGTCTCTTTAGTGACTGCCTCCACTACTACTGCAGTGTGTGTGTATGTAAGTGTTTGTTCTCTCTCGCTCTTTCCGTTCTCTCTATCTAGCTCTGTGGTCGTAGTCTCTTTAGCTATTCGATACACGGATAGAATATATACTTACATATTTAGAGTCAGATATAATAGGCAGTAGAAATAGTACGTACGTCTAAATTGATTTGACTGAACTGAAATACATATTTACTCTATAATTAGACTCGCATGCATTTTCTTAAGGATATACAGCTATCCGACTAGAAGTAATTATATAAGATTTTCGCTCGTGTTTTTCATGTTAATATTAAATGGATGTACATGTCGATTTCTCTTCAAAGTTCTGCTGTATTGTACAATTTATGCTGATTGCCGAATTTAGCAAACTACTATTTCCTTACAAGAAATCCATTGTACTTCACTTTAATATAAATTATCCATATAAGATACTCGTCTAATTAGGTTAGGTGATTAGAAACATAGGTATTTACATAAATGTACTCGTTCTACTACCTGTATGTAATCTATCAAGGAATCTGTATAAAAAGTAGAGAGTACAGATAATCATCTCCAGTAAAGTAATTAAAATAATATAATAGTCAATACGTCAATCAGCTCTGAAGAAAACGAAGAACAATGACTATTGTAATTAGTTGATTTATGTACGAGCGTGTGATTCTGCGGATATGAAAGGATCTTCGGGATTTAGTGGTCAATTGTTGATCAATTGATTGGTTGTGGTAGTAAAATATGATAATAACAAGCTTATCCTGAAATAAATTAAGGTATATATATTTAGTGCTTAGATAAATATATGTAACATGTAGGATTTATTTAAACGAGTCATCTGTAATTGTGAGACAAAAGGCGTCTGAAAACTGAAAACATACATTCAAATATAAGTCCACTAAAGGGTGCCCCTTCGGTTTTAAGTAACTCTCAACCAGTAAATAATGAAGGCCAGTTAGACGCATGTACAATTGCGAAATCTTTTTTGTTCCTTTTTATTTGTAGTAAGTATTTGAATCTGTAAAGGAATTTTTGTCAAATCTGTTATTTGTGAATATCAAACGCATATTTTCTTTGTTGTAGATTATAATGCTGTGCTGTATGTAACAGATGAGATTCTGTAGTATCCTTAATCCATATATTCATATATAAGGATTATGTATATATAGCTAAATGTATACAATCTGAAAGTACATGCAAAGAAATAATATGTTTTGGGATTTATTACCATCATATTGTAAATAGCTATACATATAGGCATTATTATGGTATTTCTGTATGTAAATGAAGATAGATAGGACGGTTTGTTTTATTGTGGTAGTGCAGTAAAGATAATGTGCGAATCTGAGAAAGACTCTTTTGATCGTAGTGGAAGTTGAAGTGATAGATAATATTATTATAGTATTGTCTGTTATTATGTGGGAGGCCTGATTGATAAGTTACGTATTTTATTTGTCATTGTAAAATGTCTTTTCTGTGCGAGTACACGCTTTTACTCTATAATGATGAAGTATTTAATTCAATATACGATATGATATAATATGCTGTATGTTTGTTAAACGAGAGAGTTACCAGAGAATATATCGACTGATTTTCATATAAAAATATCTTCGGATTGTCTTCGTTTATTTATGGGGAATTAAATCTTTTGTCTTCATACTCATATTATCATAGTCCAAGAACTCCATCTCCACATCTCCTACAAAAATAGCTGATTAGTTGTTTGTCTTGTGGTATTGAAAATCCCCTTTTGTTGTGATCTTGACTTGTTTTAAATCTGAATTTATTGTGCGATGTGAATTGTTTTACAATGCTAATAAGTTAACTAATAGAATCTGCCAAAGCCACGTCTTTTTTAATTGTTTTTAGTTTGCTTATTGGTATTTTGTTGTTGTGTCTAGTATTGAAGTAAGTAGAATGTAATTGTATCTCACCTTATTTGTAATCTTATAGTTGTGTACATGTATTTTTTTACATACCTAACACGTGCGAATGAATTTATCCTTTTGTTTACTTGTTTCTTAACCTTTTATGCTGTCTGCGGTTACGTATTTACGTGTCACGTTCACTTTTATACGATTGCCTGTTGATATGACGGATTTTTTGCATTTCTCGTCGACTTCATCTAATCTAGCCTTTGTCCTGGTCCAGTAATTTGGAAAATGGTTTTTTGTTGTTTGAGTTGAAACCTTATCTTATGTTTATTGTATCTGAGAAAGCGTAGGTTTTGACAACACTTACACCCACGACCTGAACAGTCGTTACTTATAAATGCTGTTATTCCAGCTCATTTTACAATAATGAGTTGTACGAAGAGAATATAGATATGTCACTTACCAACAATTGAATCTCTAATTTCAGTTTCCCTACAAGTTGTACAATAGAGCTTTTAAAGGTTTCCTGTTGATTACGGTTGTAGCTGTAGTGCGTGAATTGTTATTCTAAGTTTTAATGTGTAGTTGATGTTGAAAATCATTGTTTTGTGTTGTAATGTAACTGATGTAAAAGCATTATGTTTCATGTGCTCTAAATGATCGACTACTAATAGGTCCGTTTGTAATTACATCTCTTGTTTGATCTCTTTTTTCCATTGTTAGGCGCTAACTTATTTCCCTCTTGTCTTGTTTGTAATTGTATTTGTGTCAAAGCATGACTTGTTTGCTTGTCTCCTTTAATTTCACCTTTCTGCCTTTATTTGCCTGATTTGATGCAATTATCCTTCTAGTACGTCAACAATAATTAATTTGCTTTACTCGTTGGTGACTTTGTGTCTGGATAATTTGATTTGTGTTACACCAGTTGTTTGCATGGACTCTTGTTTGTGTACTTTGTACTTATTTGTTTGATCGTGGTTTGTTCTAATAGAACTTCATTGCCATTGTACCTAATAGTCCTTGTCTGGGAATGAAACCAAATGCTTGTCGACTTATTTCTACTTTTTTCAAATACGTCTTCTTACATCCACAGACCTTCTTTCAGCTTTATGATAAATAATGTGTACTAAATACAATAGTGAATCTTAATATTTTGTAGCAAAATATTATGGTTTGGTTTGTTTTTCATACACTGACAATATCCAATTTATTTTTCGAGATTGAATTGATATTATGTGGTATGATTGTTGACTCAGTTTTGCACAAGAAAACTTTTCTTTATTTTTTGCTCGGACATCGGACAGTTTTGATTGCATGTAAATAGTGTAAATATTGGAATTGTCTCGTAAATGAATGTGCAAGATTGAATGATATATTTTAGAGATGATAGTTTGTGTATTTTGTGATGTTGGCAGGTTTTGTTTTGTATGTGAATAGAAATGTACTGAATAAGTGTACTGAACTGACTTGCTTTTATTGTTTTGCACCTGTCTGTAGTTCTGCCCCTGATTTGTGGAATTCAAATGTCACAGAGAAGAGCAGGAGCACAAGCACAATGCCAATGCCTCGTAGTAATCTAGACAAGGCACCCGCTTTGAGAAGTTCCATTGCAAATAATGCACATTCCTCTTTAGCTTCCGCAGAACCTAGTCATCCGATTCCTAATGGCAATCCTAATAGTTCCCCAATGAGCCCGTCTCGAAATTCAAATCACTCTCATAGTCATCAAAGTAACGAACAACAGCAGAAACAAAGCGGAGAGTCTCACATTTCGCAGACATCAATGCTCCCACCTTTGCCGCCACCTCTTCCTCCTCCTGTTCTACCTTTGACACTAAATGGTTGCAACGATGCCCTAATTCATCCCACACACCACCACCACCCAAATGGACACATTCCGCACCCAAATGGCCATAAACCTAAGAAATATTCATTGAATGGCTGGAGAACTTCTCTTAGGTCGAAGGCCCGAACAAATAATGGCCGCTTCGCCACTACCATCGGAACCACAGGACATCCTATCAACGACAACTCTGGTTCTGGAGACTGGGGCACTTTAGGGCGACGTTGGTCCGAATGTAGCACGGCCAACAAATTGGTATAAATTATCATTGTCCCTGTCATCGGCTAATTATTAATTTTATTAATTTGCAACCTAATCCTAAACATAACGCTTGCATAAACTCATAATTGCTATATCCTAAACCTGGGACATTCCTAGTATAAGCCACGTTTAAATATCGTAAATTAGTTAGGTGGTTTTCTGGGTAGCTTCGTTTTCTTGTTTATAATTTAACCGCAAACTACGGCACAAAGGCTTGTAATTCTCAGCATTGGGTAGCATTATTGAAAAGCATAATTCATAATACCTACAAAGAAAGAAAAGCATAACTAAAGAAGATCTCTCGTCTCGTTTTCGAATCTTGCCTTTGCCGACACAGAGAGGGATGTGGAATGCTGTGGAAGAATCTTAATAGGAATTCTTCGACTATTGATTGATATTTGATAAGAAAAATGTCTGAAAGTTTCCCACAGCAAAATTACTGAAGGAAATTCCTGGAAGAGACGTAAAATCCAAGACTGGTGCTTTGGTGGGTCGTAAAGGTGCAATATTTGCTTTCATGCCTCGGCTGAAACAATGAAGAATGCCATTAGCGGGGAAAAGTATTTCAATGGAAGCTGTTGGTTGGTTAGTTTTATGTATTAAGATTTTATTGACGCTGCTGGGATGGCCTTTGTCGGGGGATTGGAATTGGGCTACAACAATAGCTTCAATTAACAAAGCAATGCAATGCAGTGGCTGCGGGAAAATGGAGAGAAAGTGAATGGAAGGGGAAAGTAAAGTAAGGCAAAATATCTTTATAAGCTTTTGTAGTGACGGCTTATTGTCAGAACTGTAAATTGCTATTATTGTACAACTATTCTGTATATAGTAGTTGTAGTATAGAGACTAACAACCTTCATTAAGAAGCTATACTGAGCACTTAGCCAATCACCTGAATGGGATCTGGAAAAAGAGTGATTACTGTTCACACGGAATGTTTTACGGGTAGATTGTTTAACAACTTTAACAATAATGTAATTGGACAACAGCACTTGCTAGTTGTTCCATTCTTTGTAGTAGTAGCACTTGCTCGTATACATAGTGGCGTGAATTAATTAAAAAGCACAAATCTAAGTCAGCTCGGGGTCGCGAAAACTAACGTTCTCAACAGCACTAATTGTCAATAACCAATAATGAGTTTAGTTAAAGATAGCATCTGTATTTTGCGTTTCATGATTTTCATTAACTTTTGTGTTTTGAATTACCAGACTGAAATCTCAAATTCCGCAAATGGCCCAAAGACCATACCTATCCCGCCCTGTTCGGTTGTGAAGGTAATTGCGGACTTTCAGGCGATCAAAGAAGAAGAAGTCACTGTCCGCAAAGGAGATTCTGTACAAATTCTAGGCGTTGATCAAAATAAAGGATACTATTTCGTTAGGAAGATGAACTGTATGAATGACGATGGATGGTTACCAGCTCAAGTTCTTCAAAATCCCTACCCTCATAATTATAATGCAAATAATAATTCCAATAATACCTCTTCCAACAATGGCACTAATATCAACGAACATTATTCACCGAAGAGACCCTGGACCTTTAAGTTCAGAAAACCAAGTTTTAATCGCAGAGACAAGGATCCCACTTTCCAGAATAATAACATAATGTTCAGCTCTACAGAAGATGTCATGGATTTGTTTGATGAATGTGCACCTGTATTTTGTCATGAGGTGAAAAGTGTAAAATGTAACAGTGGAGAAAGCATCACGTTACAATGTCAATTGTGTGTCAATAAGTTTGAGCCGACTATTGTCATATGGAAGGATGCATTTGGTCATAATATTAAAGAAAGTTCCCGCCATCAAATCCTTTTCAGTGAATTCGATGGGATTTGCTCACTGACGATAATGGAAGCAAGAGTCACAGACTCTGGCCGCTATACTTGCATTGCCACGAATGACGCGGGTAGTTCTACGACATCTGGAGTTGTTAGTGTTACAGGTTCGAAGATTATCAATGTCGATTCTTAGCGTATTTTCATGAAAATTGGTTTCTTTGACATAAATGAGTGCTATTTTTGTCTTTTAGCAATTGCTCCATCAAGACCTTCTGCTCCTTTAGTTAGTGCTGTCGACAGTGAGTCGGTTGAACTCAGTTGGGCAGCAATGGAAGATGGGACATCACTGAAAACAAACATCGTGAAGTTTTTCACAGTCCAGCATTGTATTGCAGAGTCGGATATGTGGACCAGCTGTGCTGTAGTTGCCGATTGTCACTCGAAAGTGCAACATTTAAGTCCTGGACAAATGTACTCATTTCGCATTATCGCTCATGGAGAAGGAAGCACCCGCAGTGAGCCAAGCTTAGCGTCAGAGAGTGTAATTATCCCACCGAATTCGCCGTTGAGTCCTAAAACGCCCACACTCTCATCTGCTCCCAACTCGGAATTTACTGCCAATTCTAATGGAACCAATAAGATTGCAAATAACATCAGCGGCAATGTTTCCGCAGACTCACTCAAGGATAACGAATTTCACAAAAAGTATGTCGAACTAGAAGATATTGATCGGGGCCGATTCAGTGTCATAAGGAAGTGTCAAGATATCTCCACTGGAGCAGAACTTGCTGTTAAATTCGTTCACCGGAAAAGGTGGAAGAAACAACTGATTGTCAAGGAATTTCAGATCTTGTCGGCGATCACTCATCCAAATGTTGTTAAAGGAAATGCATTCTGTGAAACCATGTCGTATACAGCGATTGTCATGGAATAGTAAGTGGATTATCACTATAAGATAATACGCATTGCATGTCCGATATCTGCATGTATATAAAATATATTCACTAAAATTTTTTTCACTTTTGCCTGTTGCAGCGTTAATGGCACTTCATTATTTTCCTATCTTTGCGAACAAGATTTCTACATGGAATACACAGTGGCAACCCTTATGCAACAGCTATTTCAAGCTTTGGAACATATCCATAGCTTGGAAATTGCACATTTGGATATAGAGGTTCGTTTTTTATGATTATGATTCATGTTTGCTCATTGATAGTGACGATTGTGGAAATTCATTTGTTTTTCTCGTAAATTTTAGCCTACGAATATAATGATTGACAAAACAGTATTACCTCCGGTACTCAAGTTGGTTGATTTTGGAGATGCATGTCATGTTGCCGAAGGCTCCCCAGATTGTCTACCTCAAACATTACCGTCCTTTGAGTTTGCTTCCCCGGAAGTCCTTTTGCGTCAGAAGTGTTCCGTTTTATCAGATATGTGGAGTGTTGGTGTTCTTATTTATTTACTTTTAAGGTAAATAACATAATTATGTAAAAATTATTTTAAGAAGTACATAGTACATGTTTATGGTAGTTTTAAGTCGTGGCAGGAGCTAATTTTTATGTTAACCATTTTCTTAACAGTGGAACTTTTCCCTTTCTTCACGATAACTTTGAAAAAATGAGTGCAAACATAATAAATTGCCATTACCATCGGTTTGGAGGATTGGAAGTTTTTAAGGGAATCTCATTTGAAGCGAAAGAACTTATTAAGCAACTTTTGCTAGCTACACCTTCCGAAAGATTATCAGCTTCACAATGTCTGCAGTCTGCATGGATTCGACAGGTAAGCGCTTAAAATTATTCCTGATGTGTTTATTCCATATGCATTTTGTTGTAACTGAACAGATAACCTTACATGTATATGTTCTTGTAGGCAAGAAAATTTGTGACACCTCTACCCAAAACTAGACTGCAACCTTATATGAACAGCAGGACAATCGAAAATGGGCTTAGGCGATTTATTCCTAAATCGCAATAGTCCGTGAACATTGATCGAGTCGACTAGCTGTGATATCAATCTCTCTTACCCACCATACCATTCAGTTTATTGTAATTGACAAATATTTTAGCTAGTAAAGTCCTTTTGAATTCGCGAAAGACACTTTCTTGTTTTATTTTCTGTAACTTTATTTGTATTTCCATGTATCCTTTATTTGTAAATTGTAAATACCTCAGTTTGTAAAGTATAGTCGTATTTGTCGCATAAGACATTGATCATTGTAATTATAACATATAGTAAGAAGTGTGACTAGTGGCAATTACTAATATGAATGTAAAAAATATGTAAATATGATATGTTAAATAAATGTAGAATTAGTGGCGAACTATGCGTAAGTTGTAAAACTGTAGACTTTTTACATAAAATCTGTTACTGAGAAATAACGCATTTCTTGCATTGTTAAAATTTAGCTTAAGCTTCATATTTGATAGTAATGAAATGACTATAAGATGACGGATATGTATTATTAAATTACTATTCATTCGTTCATCTAGTTAACCTTTTACAATGAAATGTACAACAAATGTAATACGAAAATTTTAAGTAGGCACTGTATGGTTTTTAGTGTTTGCTTAATAATTTTCAATTGCACTTCAATTACAAAAACCGATGTGATTGCGACAATCTAGAAATAAAAACTTAAATATTAACCTCGTTGCCTTTTCTCTTCAATTTTTAAAGGTATTCATCATTCGTTAGTCTATATTCCAAAACGATTTTTAATATGATTGCATCAGTTGTCAGTGATTTAGAGTATGGAATATACAGAGTATGGAATATGGAATAGAGTATGGAATAAACAGAAATGCATGTATAAAAGCTATTTAAAATCAACAACAATGGACATATAGTGAAAGATAAAATCAGTTTAATAACTATAACATGGCTTCATATATTTTCTACAATGCATTGTTTTCTAAGGAATATCATTTAGCATCTTGAAATTAATAAAAGATAAAATCCGTACATATATTTCTTTTCATTCGGTTATTGTAGCACATTTAAACTCTAAATATCCTTTATGTTAAGACAGTTGTTGACAACTTCCAGTAAATGTGAATTCTCCAATGCTGCAGCTACCCGTTCTTTGTCCGCCAACTGTTTGTTAATAGCCGATTCAGAAGCATGACTCCCAGGGGTAATTTTAACATCCACCTTAAATCTTTCAGGCAGGGATCGAATTAATTGCACCCGGATAGAGAGCCCAATCAAAGTAGCCATGCTACAATGAGGAATTGTAGGCGTAAAGTCGATCTTTACTTCATTAGTGTTATTGTCCACCTGAATTAGTTTGAGCATTATTTTAGTCATCATAGAGGTCATAGGTTGGCAATTTTTGTAGAATCCAAACAGAACGAGTAAAAAATATTTTTGATCTTACCAATACACGCTCTATATCCACGACATTAAGTTCTTCTAGAGTAAGGGGATGTTCAGGATCATTAATATCCCGAATCATATCTGTAATGTTTAGAACAAAAAAATAAAGTATAATTAATATTGTCTAAATACAATGACCTAAAATCAAATCAAAAGCAGACAAGTAAAGTCAGCAATTTCTTAGTGTAGAAAG
Organism: Tomocerus minor; assembly: GCA_009936455.2. Taxonomy (NCBI): domain Eukaryota; kingdom Metazoa; phylum Arthropoda; class Collembola; order Entomobryomorpha; family Tomoceridae; genus Tomocerus; species Tomocerus minor. The sequence goes on from JAAAYG020045921.1 coordinate 34,300, forward strand.
TGTAGATACATTATACCTATATGTAAATTGGAAACTGTAAATTCAAAAGTATTATCAGCACAAGAATACCCTAATCTATTACGTCGTACCTTGTTTATAATCTATATAAAATCCCAAATCGCTTACATATATACAATAACAAAAACAGCTATGTGTTTAGTTTAGTATGTTGTCTGTAAGTTGTAAAGGAAGAAGATTATTTAAAGTTGTCTTACCAAAAACTTCTCTTGAATCAAATTCATCCACAACAAAATCATCTTCTTCTCCGATTGTAATTGCTCTAGTATTGCATTTTGTCCGAATTTTGGGGTTCAAATTCTCCATTTTTATCGACGAGATTATTAAAATTTTAGATTGATCGTATAGGTGTGTTAGCGAATTTTGCAACCTGCAGAAAAGTAATTATTTGTGTTACCGCTCTGTGTTCTCCAGGCTTTAGTCTGAGAGCATAACTCACATAAATTTTCTAATCATGAGCAGGCACTAGTAGCAGCCGCCAAGTGCTTTTACCGTAGCTGCAGCCTTCTAAAGCTAACCTTTTGCATAACTGGCCTTGATCATTTAATTTAAACTGAATTAATCTATTCTTTTGCTATTTAAGCCTAGTTTTGCAGCTTTCAATTTACGTTTTTCTTCTTGTGATTGAGATTATGAGCTAGGTATTACAGTCTGCTCAGAATATGTTTTGTAGTTTCAATGGCAAGTAGCCAATTTTAGAATTTGGATATTGAGACAGATGTTTTGTACTTTAACTGTTGGTGCAAAGCTTGCTAGCAGTCTGCTAAGAAGTATTAGGAAGAGTTCATGATTTTAGAGATTTAATTAACCAAGACTATAGGAATTAATCCCGATCCAACATCCACATGTCGTTTTAAAGATATCAAGAAAGGTATCCGAATTTTTGAAAGATAATTGCAGAAATGCTATAATTTGGATTTTTCATTTCAACTACTACTTTATTTCGAAGGGATCGGAATAAGGTGCTTAATAAAACATTAGAAAATCTGATCTATATACTTCTATACTGTAGGGGTTCTACACTCCTACAGTTCTACAGTACAGTCATACATACATAATCGATTTTTGACACGGTTAGAGGCGGTAATAATATTATTATCGTAGCAAAGGAACTTTAGCTATGCTTAGTCCTGTAGTCCTTGTATAATATGTACATAAATATATGCAGGACTAGCACTTATACTCACTAGTATATTGTGTATTATATTCAGTCACCGTTAAATTGCATGTATGTGTACATTTCATGCAGATATAGATACAGAGCGGATGCTGGAATAAGTTACAAAGGTGCTCCTAAGAACATGAAAAATTTATCCGAATTTAAAAGTCAGTTGGTGTTCACTGTATTTAAATAGCCTATCTTTGATCTGGAACACTTACAAAGCAATGACATGTAAAACTATTTCCCTACTGTTTTACAGCTCCACTTTTATACACATATGATCAACACTTTTCTTTTAGCCCGCATATTTGTACAGAAAGTGATGCTACGTCCTAAATACATAGCCATGCCTATTATGGTTATCATCTGTACACATTAGGCAGGTATATAATTACAGGTATGAATCATAATAGCAGCTATTTCTCGGTATAACTGCCACTCGGAGTAGTGCGGTGTAAATATTCTAAACTCAGCATCAGAATGTGAATGCAAAGCAACATATGTATAGGAGTATGTGTACAGAGTATCGACGTTGTTTTAAATCCAAGTGCTGGTCATGGAACAAAAAGCAAGCCCGTGTTAAGCGTCATCCTGCTTCCGGTTTCCCCCTTCCTCTCTACCACACAATGCAACTTTACCTATGTCGATTACCTTTATCATCCTGGTTTTGTTTTAACACTGGCATGTTTACCCGACGGAATATTATTTATTTGCTCTATATCTTTCCATTTACTTTCTAACGCACCACGCTTTATTATATTCTGCCTAAAAATTTAAGCTATACCAAAATTTACGAATATACCAAGTAAATCAAATTAAACGTATACATTTTCAAACTTCATTAAATGAGCACCAACCATTAAACACAGGTGGGTACTGACTATTGAAGCATTTATACATGATTTCATCCATTATTTACCAATATTTACCAATATTTACCTTGACTTTTCAATTAATTGTGCCAGAGAATCTTTAGAGGCTAGAGCATAGTATGGCTATGTAGATGACAGTCATATTTTAAGGGAGATCATAATATATATTGTGGCCCAACTACCTTTATATGACCACGAAATGATCATTGCATTTACGATTACTGGTACCCACGCTTAATAATTCTAATCTTGAATTTCTAATACGCAAAAGAGCAATTTTATTCAATACTCTACATATATAGCCACTAGCCACACCATGACGTGCATATACTTGATTTTGCATTGACATTTACGTTGACGACATTGCAATATTCATTCACGTTTCTGTATTTTAAATATTCGATCTGTCCAATGTTAATTTTTTATTAAACGAAATAATAGACGATAAAGGTAGCGATTAGTGATAGGGTGAGACGTTGATAAAGTGACGAAGTGACAATGATTATCAGATCGTATAATTGTTCTTGAAGAATATTTAATTTTTTCTTTCTTCTAACATTCTCAACTTTGCAAACACGTCGAAGAGATGAAGCCCAATAGATAATGGGAAAGTAATTAAGTGGACTTTACAGGAATTGTGTAATATATAATGGGCAAATGTAAAATGAAACCAGACCAAGCAAACAACATCATTATTTATTAAAATGAATGGTGCTAGATGTTAGTTTCCTTTCTGTGGAAAAGAAAACAAGAGTAGAGAGAGAAGGTTTGTTGATGTTACATCATGTGAATATCTTCATTCCTTAGTATTGTGTATCTATCCAGTAATCTATAATGGAGATAAGTGCATAGATACGGTGTAAGTGAGTGCATAAATGTAGAGTAGGTAAACTTATTAAATAGGGGTGCTACTTTATGTGCATACCCACTCTGCTCGTTTGTCTGGTGTTAGTCCAATAACTTCCAAACGGTTTGAGGTACACCATTAAGATTTAGTACACGTGTTCCTGGGTCAAAGTGGATTTCTTTGAATAGAAAATGGGGTCAATTGGATGATCCCATGAGCTTTTATATTCTATTATGCCAGGCACCATATGATAGATGTACAAACAAAGCCAATCGCCTGCATGGGAGCATTTGTGTCATTGCGGTTTATCACCGTAAATCATGCGGTTTTCACTTTAACTTTAACCTTCTGTTTTTCCACATCAGTATTTGTGTCTATGAGAAGTAAGAAAGTTACATCGTTATTTGCTGTAACTTGTAACTTGCTACAGATATGTATATTCTTAACTTATTAAATTATTATAAATTTATTTATTAAAGTATTATATTATAAGATAATTATTAAACTGAGGTTATTGGATTATTAATTGGAGCTAGAGGCTCAATTTCAAAGTTCTTCATGGACTTCCTCAAACGAATGAAGCTCCCATTAACATTAGCGGAGGATGCTGCTACCCTTGCTGTTAAAGGATCTGCTTCATTGTTACAAAACCATCTTTTTAAAGCATACAATTGCTCTTAAATTGTCCAATTCTCTTTATTTTGTTACTTGTTGAATTATTTTACTGTGTCTTAAAGGCAACTTCATTCCGAAGCAGTCAATAAATTAAAAAATTGCAATCTGATTGAGAAGAAGATTCGCTTTTATATTTTCCGCATGGAGAAATCAGTTTTTTTTAATCAATTACCTAAGCACAGCCTGTCAGTTTCTATAGCCGTTACTTATCTAAAACCGTTTTTACAATGGTTCATTTATATAGTCAATGTTCGTTGTTGACTTGTGCTCAATTTTGCGTGCAAGCCTGAAGCAAAGAGTGGAATGCCGCCTTTACGACTGCACACAGAGATAGCTGATGTGTGCTCTAGAGATATTCGTAGAGCTATTTTTATTGACGGATACAGCGAAATGACGTCCTCTCTGTGTGTAAATATCGTGAATCTAAGGTAAATTTAAAAGGCCAGACTAGGAATGTATGTATATTTTTATTGTACTTTAATGCGATGCTATAAAGAGAAATAACGTAGCTAATCGGAAGGGAAAAGGATGGAAAAGTATGGACATTACACCAAATAATGGCCAATATAAATTCATGTGCATTTTGCTATGCCTAAGTACAATAGGGGCAGGCAAAGGTAAGTATATTTATTGTTGAATGTATCGAGAGTAGGTAATAGTGGATGTTGTTAGGAGGGAACGGGGAACAAGTAATGAAATGTATGGAACATCCTGTTTCGTCTATCTTTATGCTGCAATGTTCGTTTCACTCCCTGCCTGTCTCTTTCATTTTTTAACCGTGTAATTTCATTTGTATTTCCATATGCTACTCCTACATTATTTCTCTCTCTCTCTCTCTCTCTGTCTGAATTTTCTGACTACATGGAATCCAACTGACAGTGTCTGCTTTGTGTACAAGTACCTGCCCTGAACAAATGACAGCAACCCTTAGACATTAGTTTATAATTCAGTAATAAGCATTTCGGTTCGGTTCGCATCCGACTGTTCCACTGCTCGAACCTGACTTTTAACTTGAACTTCACTCACTTCCTTCCGACTGTTCTCTCTTACCCGAACGCTCATTTCAAGTGTTTCCCTTTCAGTAATAATAAGCTCATTCCTGCCCTACCTGCCTATCCTGTCCAGATAATAAAATATAGCTGGATGGGAAGTACTAACACCTTAACATATGTGCAACACACAGCTATTGCATAACACCAAATGCATTAATACATCTGATAGGGAAATCGAAACTACGGACCTTATCTCCATCTCCATGCAGTAATTACTTCAAACTGTTCTGTCCTGTCCTACTAACGTTGTTGCGTCCTTTTACCCATTTCTCTGTCTTTGTCTTCTTCTACACCAAACAATAGCCAAAAACTAATATCGGGTTAGTTCTACACAGACTTTTAGACTGTTCACTTTGCTACACAAATCTCTCTCGACTGATTTCCTAGTTCGGATAAAAACTTTATTCACTTTTACACAAATTCAAGTGAAAAAGACATGTTACCGTTTCTATCATCATCATAGAAAATAATTTGAATAAAAAAATAAGGAGGATTTAATTTCAATTCCAACTTCACAAATAATGAAGGTAAGACTAATTCACTTTTCAACCTTACTCACTTAGGTATCTCTTCATCATTTTGCAGCATTGTCTATTAAATGATCAACTGTGATTTTAATAATGTTTCTGTTCTGTAGTAATTAATACCATATTTGTACAGGCTAGCTGTTGTAATAGCTACCTGCAATTACCGTCAATTACAATAATTGGGCGGTTCTGAAAAGTAGTACCTAACCTAGTGTCTTGCTATTCATTTAGTTTAATATTATCTGACTACCTCGGTGTTTCTTATATTTTCTTTAAACACAACACCAACCTGTGTTATTAAAAGTTCTGTTTCTACAAATCAGTATTTGTGTCTTGGAGAAGAAAGTTACAAGTTGCAGCGTTAATGCTGCAACTTGTAACTTGCTACAGATATGTATTGTATTCTTAACTTGTTAGTGCAATCTGATTGAGAAGAAGACTCGCTTTTATATTTTCCGCATGGAGAAATCACTTTTTTAAATCAACTACCTAAGCGCAGCATGCCAGTTTTGAAACATGAATTTCGGAGATACATTTGTATGAAAAAGAACAATGTAAGATGATGGAGGACGGCACGCCAGAGTACAACAGACAGAGCTTTCGTGTCTCGAGGTCATCTCATTCAAAAATTTTAGCATCTCCTTTTCCTTGTTCATTCATAAAGTAATTCATTACAATTCTCGTCAGTGGCTCAGTTCAGTTCTGCTTCGGCGGGCAAATCTGGATGGATGTGTATATTTACATGTGCCATGATTACATATTTACATGTAAGAAAGGAGTTTATCTTTATCTCGTGTTGTAAATTCATGGAGGAACAATACTACACTGGCGATTCACCTCAGCCGCCGACGAACGAGCCAAACGCCTGCATGGACGTAGTTTCTTATAATATTGCTATATGCATAATGGGTGGATCTGTTAGATTGTTAGGGTCCACAAGTTGAGATATCCGCTGTTAATGGGAGAAAAGATAAGGGAAATTAACGAGTTAACCTGCGTGATATTTTGCCATGCGTCTAGGCATCATCTTCAATTTCTTTATGACTCACTTTGCCTACCTTTCCTTCTTAATTTAGCTTAAACTCTTTGCATTTATATCTATCTATAAATATAAAGAGCTACCTCACTTATTTTATTGCATACACATACCCATTTTAACAATAACGTGTACAAGTACCTCAGTAGCTTTGCGAACATGTGCATATTATGTGAATGGATGAAACCAGTAACTAACAAAATGCTGAATGATAATTTCAGGCAGTTGCATAACGAAGTTAAACGTGTGAAAGAGACTGAAATATCTTTTGCTACATTTGTGTAAATTTCTTTCGTACTTTTGCTCCAATTCTACTTCTTTAATCCAGTAAACCTTAAATATTTATTACAACTTTTTAAAACAACTTAATTTTCCTCATTACATGTTCTTTCAGAGCATTTTAAATAACATTTTACTTCAAGTTACTTCGTAATTCATAGAATTTTAGACATTAACAGGTAATTAGCTACAGATATTTAAGATTTCAAACGCATATACCGATTACCGATACATGACAGGCAGCTTTAATTTTCAATGATTATAAATCCACAAGTATCCTTTCAAGGCTGTCCTAGATTTGTCATCTTATAGGTAGGTAAATCTAAATTCTTATCTATGTTATATAAATGCGTACAAATGTGGGAGTGCTATTTTAAATGTGTTATGTACGCAGGACAAGGACAATTACAAATATTTTAGGGTATTAAGGGCATAGTTTGTAGTTTGTCTATTAATGAATTTATTAAGATTAAGTTTTAAGTTGTGTTGGTTGAGGTACTTTTCTGCTATTGTATTTCACAATTGAGCTTCAAGCTCATTGTGTTAATTGTGTTGTATGTCGAAAAAATGATAATTATTTTGTCAAGAAGCGTGTATCAATAAGCGTAGCAATTAATTTACTCATGCTTTGGAATTTTTACAGGTTCTCTTCGGTGACCGCTCCATTTGATTGTTAGAAAACCTGAAGTTTCAAGTCGTGACTTCCAATTTGGTATCCTAATTGAAGAAAATAGCCGTTTGAGTGTAGCCAAGATTTGGACGAAGGCCACAATTATCTACACGACAAAAACTGTAGCACGATTGGAAATTGTTAACACCACCTTCATTTCAATCAAACGAAACAAGCCCGAAGGAAATTCAAAGGAAACTATTGTTCTCCACTGCATAAGTGCATATACTGGCTGGATATCAACACAATATCAGAGATGCAATCTGTTTGAATGAACTTACCTTGAGAATTGCTCGCCAAGCTTCGTTCGATTAAATCAGATCAGATTTCATTCAGGGAAGAAATTCATAAAATAAATCTTTCTCTAGTAATACATGTACGTAAGGAGGAGTACATTATGTTAATTGGGAGTGTGACATCTAGAATATCTACATCCGACACATTTATAAATAGAGTTTTTCTGAAACTTCTGCAATTAAGACGAAAAGAAAATGAGGATTGAGATGAGTTTGAACTTGATACATTTAAATGAGAGGAATGTATTGTCTGTTGATAAGTGCTGAAGACAATAGTGGAGCATAGGGCACAATCTCTTCATCGGAATAATGTGCATGACACTAATCCTTGACTACTGGGAAACAGTATCATTGACAGCAGGTTGTAATTTGTACTCGACGCATTTCCGTCTCTGTGTCTTAACAGTTCGTTCGGCAGATCAGCCCACATTTCGTAAAGATACGAATATGTATTTCCGAGAGCGTGACAAGCCCGTGGTAGATGCCGAGACTTTTTTAACAACGGCCTTGCCAAAGTTCCTTATCGGATCCCTGATAATATTTCTCAACGTGCTGGCCATCATCACAATGTTCCGAAGTAATAAATGGATCTCACAAGGGAACCGAAAAGGATTCTACGTTCTTCCAGAGTCGACGCAAGGACTCCTCCACAGTTTATTCGTTGCTTATCTCGCACTTGGAATCCTGACACTCTACTCACAGATTTCATTGTCGACATTTGTCCTGGGAGACTTCAGACTTTTCGAAGATCAAGGAAAAGAATGCCTAACCATTAACAGTTTCATAATTGCCATAAGTGTAGCAATAAGTTTACACCTTTTGTCATTAGCTGTGGACAGAACATTGTCTTGCTATTTACCTTGGTCAAAATATTCCGCATTGTCCAAAGGAACAGTTCCTCTTTGGTTGTTAGCCATTTGGCTCCCTTCGGGCCTTTTAGGCTCCCTCCCGCTTGCAGGATGGAAAACCAATTTTAGCTTTTGTGTTTTTCTTCATCAGTTCGAAGACGACTACTTGAGATTCGTCAGTGGATTCTATATGACCAATGTACTCCTCATGCCATGCCTGTATTTTTTCTTCGTGGCAGTTTTAAAACCGCAGAAGGACCCAAGGATTCTTTATCGTTGGCACAGGAAGCTCCAGGCTCATCATCGACTGACTTTTGCCATTGTAATGGCCGTGAATATTATTTGCTGGACACCTTTTCATCTTTATCTTCTCAGTGCCTGTCTCACTTGTCCCTTCAACTATTTGGGAAGTGGGTTCACTATTGAATATTTGTACATGGTAGCTCTTGTACCTAGTTTGTTAATCCCTTTAATGTTTTCCATTAGATCTAGCGTTGTAGATAAGTGTGCGAACAAGATTTCGAGATGTGTTCATTTTAATGATGATTATCAATCCACTAATCATAATCCTCTTGCCAAAAGATCCCCTTTGTTCTTCGTCGATGATTACAATGGACACGTACAAGACTACGGAAGTAGTCAGTCCAACACAAACACAAACTCAAGTGCAAATTCCAATAAGAGTAATCGGGGATCGGAATCTACGACGAAAACTTCCACATTTTTTGTTCCTCACTACTTACCTATGGAAAATCATAATCATCCCAACAAAAATAATAATATTGCAGCCATCAGTAATGGCCTTGTTAGAAAGGTTCCCCTCCGAAATTTTTGTGCCTATTTAAACAAATCTTATGAGAATACGAATGGAAGTGTCACCAACCTAAGCTCTGATAGTAAATATGGATTCCCTATTCCCAGTGTGCATTCCAAGGCTAACGGAGTTCCAATTATAGCAAATAGTCACAAGAAATGAATGTTCAAAGGAATACCTTCCTTCCTTCATTCCTCTATCCTTAATGTAAATACAGGTGTCTTGTCTATGAATAGGATTTATTGTATTGTTTCTTTCCGGTTATGACCTCCTTTCTTAATAAACCGAGTCATATTTCCTTTTTCTGTTTTTGTGCCCAATCAAAAGATCCTCGCCCACTAATATCCGATCTCGTGTCAGTTCACTATCTCATGGCATATCTTAAGTATAATCCTAATTGTACCAATAATAATATTATTAGAAATCATTCTACAGGTTTAGAAATATAGTCATAAATCATATATACACCCAAGACACTATACAAGATTACAAGACCTTATTATAATATTCCTAACTGTATCTATTTATAAGTATCTTCCGGAATTTGAAAAACAATTCCTCGCATTGCAAGAAAAGAAAAGTCAAACCAAGAAAAGTTAGAAAAGTTACTTGCTTGAAATACACAGAGATTGCGATTGCAGTCGCCAGTTAGCAAATGTATATGTAACTAAATGTAATTTAATTTTAGGATGACTATTGTGAATGAAATCAAATCTTCCTTCAACATAGTTCATGTAATTTTTTAAAACAATGGATAATTTTTGACATTGACTGACAAAAGAGCAAAGTGCAAGCAAACAATTGCTCTAAATATGTATATGTACAACTGTTTTGTTTCAAGAAATTTAAGGATTCGCGAATTGATTCGTTTCTTTCTGTTAATCAACTGTAACATGTTTTCAATTCATTGTTGTTATTATCGTGACGGTTAATCAAGCTGAAATGCAAGGTGATGTTATCGATTCGATTGTTGTGTAGTATATTGCAATTGTAGTTGCAAAATTTAATTTTTAATGTTAACAACAGAACTTGGATCTAAATGCGGTGGAATACTTGTGTTGTTCTTATTTATTCTACTTATTATGTACATTGTATACCATGCAAGGTTGACTTTCATATGCAAACACTATAAACTATGAATGAATGAGTGAAGGTATTCAAACTACAATAAATAATTTAAATACTAGCATTTATGATATTGTTGTCAGTGTTTGTGCTCTAAATATAAACTAGAAGTCGAATCTTTGTTTTATAATTTTTAATTTGTATGTCCCTTGAGATTCAAGGATGGATTGTGGACAGCGTAATGTGTAATAGAATAGTCCATGTACATGTATGTAAAGTATTTATTGAGTGTTTTCTATTGAATTCGTTGGTATAATAATAATTGTAGAGGTAGCCACGTAGTTCCACCCATTGAACCTTTTTTTAGCAATAAGCATTGTGAAATTAACCAACTAAAGGTCATTTTCATCGCTCTGTGCTGTTTAAGGTTTGTAGGCGGGTAAAGTGTAATGTATAGAAACAGACAAGCATCTACGAATGCTTAGTACATGTAATTACCGTTGTTTATCAATTGACACTGTAGAATATTTTGTATCATTAAAAATGTTTTCTTAGTATTTCTGATAATTTATTTATGTTAACTTGTACATTTTTACCTGTATTTATTCAGAAAGCTTTAAATATTTAAAAACTAACGGCAAGCCGTAACAGAAAGCTCGCCCTAGTAGGGCTACCCTGTACACAGCGTTACGGAAAAATATAAA
>JAAAYG020045922.1:0-12126 GCA_009936455.2 Tomocerus minor
TAAGACAAGATGTGTCACGGGAACAGAACATCATAATATGTAAAATGGAACGTATGTTTCTCTGAATTTCATCATAGTATAGTAATGTACATTTTTATCAGCGAAGTAATTTTCTTGAATGAGACTTATAAGTAGATTTTGAAATTATACTTTTATACTTTATAGAGATATATTTTGTTTTAGCAGCATTTAATTTTGTTCTTCCCCCCGTGTTTACCACCAGCATTCTTTGAAGACAAATGGACGGTCCCTTTGCTCTCCTCCCCTGATCTTTGTTGAACCTTCTTTGTTTGCAACACTTGACGAGTAATGGCCATAAACATCTGCAAACAAACACAAACGACATAATTATTTTAAATAAGTATTATTAAATCTATGATCATCTACAAGAAATGATTATAAATGCATTCACGCACTTCTTCAACATTTATGTTGTCTTTTGCACTAGTTTCGAATAGTTGTATTGAAACTTGGTCGGCAAAACGCTGAGCATCAGTTGTCAAAACTACTTTTCTGGAAGGGTCGTCATTCTTGTTACCCACCAGCACCTTGTTAACCATGTCGCAATTCTGTTCAATTTCATGCAACCACCGTTTGACATTCGCAAATGATTCGCCATTAGTTACGTCATAAACGATTATCACGCCATGAGTGCCTCTGTAATACCTAAATAATTCAAAAACATCATTTTAGAATCAATTATAATATAAGCCTATTTGTTTATCTTTATAGATAATAATTTATATGTGTCTTGGTTATAAATCTTGACAAATCAATGTTTTGAATAAAGAGAAGATAATACAATAAATTCAATGTAAAGAGGGTACAAAGGTCGTTTATTCGTACGTTGATGTAATTGTGCGAAATCTTTCTTGCCCAGCTGTGTCCCATATCTGCAGCTTTACGCGTTCCCCATTGACGGAGAGAGTTCTAATCTTGAAGTCTACTCCAATTGTTGTGATGTAATTTGTTGAGAAGACATTGTCAGAGAATCGGACCAGCAGGGCGCTTTTTCCAACGCCTGAAATTCATAACAATAATTGTTAAAAATGTTTTTAATAGTGTAATTTACGAAATGTTATTATTGCTAATAGTTAGCGGCTATTTAAATGTCTTCATAATGTGCTAGTAGTTACAACTCCAAAATCAAAAGAATCAGAAAACTTTAAAACTTTTTTAGATATTTGCTTTGCAAGAAAGTAGAGTCATTAAGATAAGTAAAGAATCAGCTGACATTGACATATAACAGATCGTTTTGGACTTGGCTCAATTCCTTTATGTTCTAAAGATGCAATTTCGCTACTTAATGCTTTGCAGAACTCTTTAGTTTAATTTGGAGCTCTGTCTGAAAACTATTGCGATATGAAGGTTAATAAATTGGAATGTCACTTACCACTATCTCCAATTATGAGCAGTTTGAATAGATGATCATATTCTTTGGACTGTCCAGTTGCTCGGTTAGCCATTATGACGGCAAATCTATTTTAATTAGTTCACGTTTAGCAGGGCCAACTCCTTAGGACACAATCAAACCGACGCACAGTTTTTACTCTTTTACTCCTGAAAACATAAATTATATATTATTGAAAAATACTTTGATAGTTACAATAATAATTATATGATTAAGCATTCATTTGCCTCATAAAATCACATATAATTATTGTAATCCATAAATTAAAATCCAGAAATAACTTTATATTAGTTCACGTGTAAAAAATCGAGTCATGCATTATGTATTTGCACAACAACTCTCTCCATAATAAACGATAATGAATGCGTAACATATTTAGTACAGAATAGTAGTATATAATACTTAAATCACTAATGTAAAATTTAGTACAACATAATTAATACGTTGTTAATGAACATTAAAATGTCGCTCATTGGTATTTATAATTTGTAACAGTTTTGAAGCTTTGGAGCAGCTAATACTATAGAATCAAACTGAATAATGAAGTTGAAAATCGCTTTGGCTTTTGATATAAATGGCTGAATTGAGTACCTTCAACCTCCAATGCAATTGAATAATAAGTAAAACTGCAATGTTAATTAAATTATAATTATGTCTGACATTTATGGACGCATTAGAGACAATCAGCCAGTTTCACTGACCAAAAAAGAAGACTAAGTAAAGTCAAAAGTAAAAAACAAACTAATTGATATGGTATTGAATGATAATATATAACGTTAATGTATAGATGATTGATCAAAGTAATCTAGTAATTAATGTGTGAAAGCATTAGTAGATTTCAATGGATAAAATGATGGAATAATAGATTAAAATACAAATACAAAATAGATTGAGTGAAAATGTTAAATTGATAGTACCTTTAACGTCGTTGATTATTGTCCAGTAATGTAGAAAAGGTGAACCAGTTTAGAAATTATTTTAGACAGCCCCGACAAAAGAGCGCTGAGTGTCCAATTGATGGTTGCATGTGATAATTTACAATAACATATGACAAAAAACCACCCCCTTAGAAAAGTTGGCTAAGAGGTTGAGAGTGAGGAAATTGTTGTCTTGTAGAAATTAGCAACTTGTGTCGAATTTATGGTCGTAAAACAACTTGTGGAGATTTTTAGATGTCAAGCGAACATCTCATCTGCGTATAACAAGAGTGCAATGTAGAAAATGAAAACAAGTTCGATAAAAATGGTCAATAATCAACAGACTGTTGAAAAGAAAATGTTGAAGGAATAACCTGATCCTTGAATTTTTAGCAAGAGTGACTTACTTGTGATGACTTGTATTGGATGAGGAGCAGCACTCAATCACCTCACGACCACATCAACTCAACACAGAAACATAAAAGTAGTCAACAACACAACAGGTGAAAAGTAAAAGCGAGGGATGGATCCATGTCATGTCAGGAGCTAGAATAAGATGATGTAGGTTTAGGTTAGGTCTCAGACTCTAGATTGTAGATCTAATGTACAGTAGTCACTATTAAAGAATATGGTGTCAGTATTATATTTTATTATACGGCTTTATTATGATAGTATGGAGATGCAGATATATAATATTGCTATATAGATGCGTCCAATAATATTAAATATACATAGGCAGTATATTATAGCTGATAGTCTTAGTCACTGGCAATGATAATGTAACATTATCCTATGAGCGTACTAAGGGAACAACCCAGTGCAAAAAATAATATGCAATATGCTCAACCAACTGACTGACTGAACCCTCCAACTCAACGTCCACCACCAAACCAAGCATTTCACTCACTCAGTTCAGTCAGATGAGATAATAATTGAGAATCCCATAGTGCATTGCATTGCATTGTCCATGTTGCGTGTTAAAAAGTCATGGTCTAGTATCAACTATAATGATTCTGGCCTCTCTGCTGATACTATACACAGCATATACAAGCTTCATATTATTATAATAAATTTTCAATTCTAGTTTCTTCTCCTCGAGTATTGTCCGCGGTGAAGATATGAGGGATTGGCTTTCAATTCGTCGAATCCTTCTTTTTTCTCACATGTTTCCGTTTGCAAGGATGACAAATAAGAAATTCAGTGCATGATTCACAGTTTCTTAGCGACCTTTGACGTTCAAATCAATGAATTACTGGACCCGAGATAAGATGACTTATACAACTCATCCATGTCTATTCTGTGCATCATTTGTTGTACACGACAGCTACAGATGTCCAATGCGTTACAGTATGTCGTCGTGGTCGTAAAGGCATTAACACAATAATATTTCGCATTCGCACTTTCAGATCTGCGTCGCGTCCCCCAAATTATACTACTGTATACTATTTATAATGCATCTAACTACCAAGTTACCAAGACTAACCATTTATTAGGTAGTTAATACTTCAATGTAATTTATTATAGCTACATACACCTCACTCCTGCAATCCTACATACTTACTATACAAATCATAATTATTTATTTATTTTCCTCGTACCTATATTATACATTCATGCCGTACAATTTTGGACTAAACTATCGCGCTTACCATTCCCAAACAATTAAACTATGACGTCACCACACAAAAAACTTTCACCTACAAATTGAAATGCCTGGGTTTATGACTAACTATGTACGTTTTCTGAATGGAACTTTCAATGAAACAGCGTGCGTCTTTAAGGAAAGTCACATACCTTGGTACTTTAAGCAGAGGATTTAAAATTAAACTTATGTAATTGTTATCCAAGCATTTACAGGCATTGAAAACAAATTACAATTTGTTTTCTACCATACATGAAAAGAAACTGAAACATAGACATATAGACGTACTAGTAATATATTCGTGACATCGGCATAGTTTTACCATAGGTGTATACTGTACGATGCATCGCCTGCTTTGAGCTTTGGTTAATAATTTTCTTACAGATATGATATATACGCAGGCAAGGACTACAATTTTTACCTATCCGAATCACATACACAATAGCCATTTTTAAAAGGCCACGACGAGATAAACTTTGCAATAGATAAAACTGCACTGGCTGTTGAGCCAGCTAATTGAATTACATAGAAAACATTGTGTGAATTAAGCAAACATGGGTTAACACTTAACATGTATATTTATTACTTTCGCAAATTGCATGAGAAGATAATTTGATAATATTAATGAACTTTAATTTTATTTAAAGTGTAGAAAACAAAGCTGAGGCACTGGAAACGTTAGATAAAATTAGCTATAAAATTGTGTATATTATCTTGAAATTAATAAATGTGTTAGCTGACAATAAGTACCAAAGTACCAGTCATTTTTTCTGTGGTTTAGCTTAGCTTTGTGTGCGTCCAGATCATAATTTTTGGCCTTCAAAATATACTGTAAAGGTAAATCCTATGAACAAAAATTCATTAATGTTGTAATCGAAAATCCATTACGTAATTTATTTCCGTATGCAACTATTGCGTTAGATTTTACCTTTTGAATAGCCAATAATACCAAGGAGTTACTGGACGAATATTTACTTTAGAGACGATAAACCGGCACGCATGATTTCATCGGTCAAAAGCAAATTGGATGCAACAACAACACTAAAAAACACAAGATTAGATTAGAAAACTGGAGTGTCATTATCTATATGGAACCATATATAAGATATATTTATTCACCTTGCATCAATCATCTGCCTTTTAACCGAGTAGTTATCATATATCCCCTGTTGTGCGGGCAAAAATGTTTCTCCTGTATACAAATCAAAGCCAAGATTGACATCTCCTTGGGCTTGCTTCGCTTTAAGAATTGCTCGATACGCGTCATGTCCGGCATTTGATATCAGTGTCTTGGGAATTATCAAAGCAGCGTCCGCCAGAACTTTGACTCCAAGAGCATATCTAGGATCAGGCTGAAAATGAAACAACATAATTCACATTAAAAACTGGTCAACAATTTTAATTGTGTGTAGTACAATTAATTTTTTAGCCTGCATAAAATGGGACTTACTCTTAAATCGGTGAGTGTTTTACTCACTGCCAACTCAAAAGCAGCAGCCCCCGGTACTACGCATCCATCTTGAATCACGTTCGCCAGAGATCGAAGTCCATCACGAATAGCATCCTAAACAGATCCGATTCAATTTTAAAATTAAAGGTCATTGTGAATGTTAAGGAATTAATATTAATTTAGACACATATACATGTACACACCTTCATCTGCACAACTGTGTGCTTATTCGGAGCCTTGATTACCACTGTCACACTTTTTGGATTGTTGCATTCCTCAACAAACGTAAACTTATTTTCGCCCTGAAAATAATTACCAATATAATTACTGTAGAATTAATGATTCTTGTGACAATTTAAAACGAAGAGATACCAATAAATTACTTACCAAAACATGTTCATAAACGACTCCAGCGTAGCCCAAACAATCGGGAGTCAAACCTTCGACAGAGTTCATGGCCATACCACCACATGCCAAACTGAGACGTTCCATATTTCGGCGCTTAGCCCGACGGAGCCCAAGAATTCCTTCTTTGGCAAACATATCTAAACTGATTGGGTCGATTCCCTTTTGATTTATAACTACAAAACTTTTGTCGCTTCCTTCTGGACAAACCTGCTTCTTCAGTGCAATTATTTTCGCAACTCTCTGTTCAATAAATTCTCTCTCAGAAGCCAATAGTTTCTCTCGCTCTTCGGCAGACTTGTAAAAGAAACCAGAGTTCACCTCCCTAAAATACGGATATAATATGAGCTATATTTAGTACAGCGTCGGCGGAATTTTTATACAATATTAATAATATTAGTAACGTTTACACAGAAAAGTATATTACGTTTTTTCATATTCCAAAGAGATGTTGCAGGTCAAGATAAAGCAGTTCTTCAGCTTTTTTGGCATATCAGGATGCCGACCACCGTGGTCCATGACCAAACCTTTGACTAAGCAAGTTTCCAACTCGTTTCTATGTTGCATCTCCATCAATTCCACCATATGCAAATCAAATGGCGTATCCTTACTATGAATTGTTAGTACAGCGTCTGTACATATCTGTAAATATTAACAAATATAAGTAAAAAATGGAAATCATTTCAGTGTAAATTGTCTGAAACTAGAAAATTTGTTAATATTAATCTGCAATCTACGTAAGAAATATCTTTGATTTACCTGGGCCAATAAATCCGCTAATTTTCCGTCCACCTTAGTTCTCAAAGAGGTACGAGCGACATCAAGCATGATATCTTTGTCCAAATCCACAGGAATTTTCATTGTTTCCAGAACATTCAAAGCTTCCTTCTTTCCATAGTCAAGCCCATCAGTTATCACTCGCGGATGGATTCCTTCTCCAATTACTAGATCGGCTTGCTTCATAATTTCAGCAATTAGAAGGACAATGGAAGTCGTCCCATCCCCAACAATATCGTCATGGGCTGTTGAAGCCTTGGCAATTAAGGATGCACTAGGATGTTGGATTTGCTGTAAAATACCATGATATCCAATTATTACTACTATGGCTTCCATAAAATGCTGCATAGCAAACGCTGCATTCTACAGCTTACACATGGGGTTTAAACTTTATTTTTACCATTTCATGAAGCAAAACGTTTCCGTCCTTCGTGATCTTGATATCCCCAGCGCCGGAAACAAGCCTACAAGAAAACATTATTTCATATAATATAAGTTCGTTTAACGGCTTTATAAAAACCACTTTTACAATGGTTTGGTGCACTTGCCTTGCCCATCATCAACCATTTTACTATTGCAATGTCATTCCTTGATTAGTTATTGATTTTAAAAAGAGCTTAGTCAGAATTCAAATAAATATTTGACTCACATTTTCATTGTTCCTTTAGGTCCCAAATTGGATTTCATCACTTCACCAATCCCTCGAGCCGCAGAAACATTGATTGCCAAAGCCTGAGCCGCTCTGGCATATTCAGCTTTTGGGTTCGCAATACTGATTGCAGCCATGGTTAATGGTAACTTTATGAGTGATTCTGCACTGCCTTCACGAAATTACTACCAACTGATGTCAAATACTAAATTTTCAGGTCGGATAATGTCAAAAATGACTAAGAAGAATTCCGAATCTCACTGATCTAGACGTAAGTCAAACGTGAAAAGAAAGAGACTGAGAAGACGGCATGCACCGGATAGATAGACACAGAACAATCCAACACAAACACACGGTGATGAGTGGTACAAAAATGGGAGAGTCAAATAAAAGTGCAATCGGCGCCCACACGAAAAGACCGAGCAACGAGTTCTCGAATTTCTCACACAATAGTACAGCATTGAATAAAACACATGCAGTGCAGACCAGACCAGACATTGGACTTTGCAGACTGATGGATCTAAAATATCAGTCATGTTCAGGGTAACCACAACTTTATAATTGCGATAAATTTCATACAAAGCTTTTGTGATCCACATGGAACTTTAAACTGATACATCATGCACAATTTAATGAAATATTAAGATGAATTTCAACAAATCTACTCATAATGTTGTTAAACTTCATAATTATTGACATAAGAATAATCAGAAATGAAAATGAAAGGAAAAAATTGAAACAATTAGACATTATCATGAGTCTTTCAATCTTTTTAATTATTAGTCATTTAATTATTGGTTATTATCTGCATTTATCTTCGTTTTCTTCTTCGATCTTAGACGATAATATGAGAGTTATATTATTATTATTGGATAAGCAAATAATAGAAAAACTAAGCAATCAGTTTTTTTGTATGTAAATTCTTTTGAAATGGATAAGCGGTTTATTTGTTGCAATAAACATGTTTTTGCCATTCGTTAGACTATTCTCTACAAGAGTATTTATAAAAGTCTTGGAATCATTTTATTTTATTTGGCAAACGATTGTTACTAATAAAGTGCGAAAGTTGGTTCGCCTTGCTTGTCTCACCTTAGCCAAGGCACGCTCATTTACTTATTACTGTCAATACATTTAGCATTTCCAGTACATCTACCTACCTTTCTATTTCTACTAATAAGGTAAGCATTGCCCCATGCATGACTCTTCATTCTACATTCAACATAACGCTTTGTATCTCAGAGTAATAGAATTGCACAAGTAGGTATGTTCATTATATATGGAAAGTACTAACACGCTCAGCAAACACTACCCAAAATTCTGCTGGAACCTTCCATTCGTTCAACAAAACCCGCGCTTTGCATGTAAAACTATATACTGGGAAACTTGTTATTATCTGTACAATTGCGGTAAAAGGTTTTAAATCTGCACATTTAACTTTTAGAAAATAAGTACTAGGGAATCTAAAGTCGCGTAATCATAAAATAGTTTTAAAAGACGTTTATCCAAGGTCAAAGTCTTTATTGCAGTAATAATATTACATATTTAACAAAATTCCACGTCTGATGTCAGTCCAACAGTTCGAACAAAGTACAATTAGAAAATGTTTTAAAAATCATAGAGTAGAAAATACTTAATTCTGAGTAGTTCAGTCAAGATGAACGTCCTTTATAATATTTATTCTTTATGCATTATTGTTTTATAACTTGCAGGGGGAGGGGGTTACCAGTTACACTTTTGACTTTGTTGGCCGTTCTATAAGTCATAAAACTTCAATTTGATTATGAATGAACCCGGAAACTTAGGAAGCCTGCCTCCACAACTTGCACATTTGATTAAAGCTTCAAAGCAACGTAACAGCGGTGATCATTGTATTCTTTCTGTCAAAAAACAAATGGACTTGTACGACCCACGAAGCGAAAGAGATTCCTGTTATTTTTCACCCAATATGTCAAGTGTACAAACATATGGAACAGAAAAGGCGAATAAGACGTGTCCGACAGACGGAGAGAAAGAAATATGTCCAAACAAGAAAATGAAATCTGAGCTTGACAGTTCTTGTTCATATTATTCCGACGACAATACTAATGTCTGGAATAAAAGACGAAAAGAATACGAGCAACGAAATGGCCGCAAACTCACTAGTCAATGCAGGAATCCAAAACCATTTTCGAATGACACGGAGGATAAATGGCCTGAGGACAGCCGTTGCAATTCTGAACAATCGGAGGAAGGCAATAATAAAGAATCATGGCGAACAAAAGTTTCTCATCGTAATTTGATCGTCAATTATTTGTCCTCTTGTGTGACAGACAATGATTTGTACAAAGCGTTCCGTCCATTTGGAAAAATTCAATCAGTGCGTGTCATGAAAGATTTGAAAGCTGGTTATTCGTTTGGATTCGGGTTCGTGAATTTTATCGAGGATGCAGACGGAGAGAGAGCAAAGGATGCTTTGAATGATTCTGAATTAAGAAACAAGAAAATAAAGGTTAACTATTCGCGACCAGCTTGCGAAGACACGCAGCAATCCAATTTATATGTTGGTAATCTGCCTCGCTCTGCTACTGAGGACGATGTGCTAAAAATGTTTTCTCCTTATGGGGAAATTCTTCAATTTAATTTGCTATGGGACAAGATTTTGAATATTCCAAGAGGAGTGGCTTTTGTAAGATATCGCGAACGAAATGACGCATTGAGAGCAGTGTTGGGTATGAATGGACATAAGCCCGAAGGATTTCAAGAGCCCATCAAAGTCAGAATCGCGATGGATTATGGCAGACAACGAGCTGCGTCTTTCAATGCCGGTCATCGACATGACCCATGTAAGAAACATTTATATCACAATTCAGAGGATTAAACATTCTTATAAGTTATAAATAAGTCTTCTTAATCGCCTTCTCCATGTTAAACGGTGGAATTAATGTCCACGTTTAACTTTTGACTTTTTAATTACAAAACATTGCTCTGATTTCATTGATAAAACCATTTCAAATATTGTACCTACAAATAGGTAATTACTAGGTAAGGCAGATTGAACAAGAAAGTATTGTTCCGAGCAGTGGCCTCAGCGTTTGAGTGTGTAGACTTTCCATCGTAGACCTACTCTCCAGTATAGTCTTCAGTTCTTGCCCGGATACCTACACAAACTAGTAAATTACACTCAATCAGTTATTAATTATATTTAAATCTGAAGCTAAAAATGCTAGTATTCTGACAAGTATACTGGTTTAATTGACCAGGAAAAATTAACTATGCTCTCTATACGGCCGATTTTTTAAAAATGTAATAGTCCAATTCAGTCGAAGTAACGAGGAAACAAGGAAATTGATACTCTTACTGATAAGACCGTTTCCCAAAATTAGTAAATTCCATAATTAAAAAACTCGGCTTGCAAATTCAATTATTTCAATGGCATGTAATGTGTCCACTTTGTATACACTGGATAGTACTATCTATAATAAAAATGCGCGTTCTTTACACGATAAAATTGGTGTACCACAGCCCGAGGAAACTGTTTGTCAATGTTTCAACTACTTTAATATGAGAGTGGAACAATATTTAATGGGTTGAGGCACATTTATTGAACTATTTTATTTTATTATTAGGTTCGCAATCATCTCAAAAAGGACATAGTGGTAAGAAGACCCCCAAAAGCCATGGTAAGTCCCATCGGCAGTCAGGAAAATCCACTAAAGAGACTGATTCGTCCAATTCAAGTAGAAATATGCACCAAAAGAACCGTGATACGGTGCGTGGAAAATACAAGAGCAAGAAGGATAAAAGATGATTTCGAACTTGGCAATTTCTTTGTGTGTAATACAGATGTAATACAAATACAATACAGCTACTAACGAAGAGTATTAAGTACTGCCTTAGACCATCGTGTTCGGGTTGCGTCTATTGTCCATCAATTCTCGTACCATACTTTTTGGCCCGGGACACGTAAGGAAGTTGTTAGGTGTTACTTGGGAAAGGGAATCAACGTGGTCATTAGAGCCCGATAAACTGAGTAGAATAATTGTCTATTTTCTCCACTATGTTGTTACCACTCTTAACTTTAGACTCATACATAGCCCTTGCCAAAACAGTCCCAATATTTTCGATACGGGATTTGAACGCATAATTTAAATATACAGAGCTTGGTAACAATTTCTGACCATCTAGATCCCTAAGGATAGCCCCATGTATTATTTCATCATAATATTTTCTATCCCCTTATTATGCATCCATTTTTAACCCTCAACCTTGAAAAATATTCCTACATTTATTAAGATTTGGCTTCTTTCCCTACCCCAAACGAAATAATATAATATTTGTAGCTTGTGCTGTCTCTTAGCCCACCCCACTACTGGCTGAACTTGAGTTTAAAGGCCTTCACTTTAGAGTGCAAGATTCAAAGTTGTTACGTAAAGCATTGCTTCAAGTATAACCTTGACCGTAGTAGAAAATTGCTAATTTGTTTTAAAACTTTAAATTCGAAAAACGAAAAATGATACATCGAATCAACCAGTGAAGTACCATTGCAGTACCAATAATTTATTTTTTATATGAAGTTATGAAACGAAATAAAATATTGTCTTTGTTATCATAATTTAATATTCACTCTGAGATCATTGTCAAATCACTTATTGCTAGCACCTTATCAGGAGCCGCTGATCGCATATTTTAAGCTTAGAATATTTAGTGGAGTACGTACCAATATAATATTAGTATTATTGCAATAGAATGATATTCATAGATGATCCATGAATGAAACGGATCCCGGAATCTTAACAACTAAATCTCCACAACCGGGGGCAGTGACGCTTCACAACCAGAGAGTGAATCTTCACAACCAGAGAGTGAATCTTCACAACCAGAGAGTGAATCTTCACA
>JAAAYG020045933.1:0-12125 GCA_009936455.2 Tomocerus minor
GGATATAGCAGGAATTGTTCTGACACTTTTGAGAAAGTTGAATTTATTCAACAACACAAAAACGTAGTCAGAGCAGTCTAAAACTGTCTCTGCACTTTTGCTGCGACGTCGATCGGGCGGTGTCAGAACATTTTCTTCATAACCGAACTGTCGGCGCAATATTTTAGGTGCGGATGGTGTTAGGTGTTCCATGACAAAAGTGTTCTGACATTTTTGCTGAGACGTGTTTTGACGTGCGGTCCGGCTGAGGCTTTAGAGTAAAGCAAGGAAATGTACATTTTTGAAATTGTCCCATATTTTTCAAAGGCACTTTGACCAACATTTGCAAAATTATAACTCCATGTTTGAAAAAATTGGGAATAATGCATTAAAAAATTATTTTGAATTTTCCGGCACATTTAGAAGAAGATAGTTGTGACCGACGACCTCCCCTCCGCTTAAGGTGCCCTCGAAATTTTCTCTCTTTTTTTGATATTTTTTGCAAAATATTGTTAACAGGATTTTGCAATTTTGCACCTGAAAAACCTGCGACAACTGCGGTAAGTATTAAAACGGAACGTGCATATGCAATGGCTTTACTCAGCAGTTCAACAGTTCACTGTTCAACTCCACTCTGAAAACGGGACGGAATTGCAGGTAGCATATATACAGCAGTAGAGGCGATAGCATGCATGCAGGGAAGCGTGGCCGTATTTAGAACTCAGTTTCGGGGGGGGGGGCAAAGCCAAAGACAATTCGCGTGTAGCGAGAAAAATTTTGCGGTTTTAGCCCACAAATTGATGAAATATTTCTCCGTAAGCGCGGAAAATTTTGTTTTAATTCAAAAATTTCCTCTTTTTCTCGGATTTTGGGGGGAGGTCATTTGCCCCGTATGCCACTCCCTCAATACGGCCATGCAGGGAAGCCTATAAACTTACACTTCTCAGTGTTTTCTGGAAAGACAACTAGAGAACCTAGAGATCGCAGGCGTTTTATGTGAGTATACCCAGTTTAACAAAACAATCTTGCCTTGCCTGCCTGCCAGGAAAGGAAGCGGCAAGCAGAGAAACAGACGAAAGGTTAAGGTTTATTATATATATAATATATCTATTTCTATGGGTACACCACACAGGATTCGAACTTTGAACCCGTAACCACAAAAACTAGGTAGTGTAGTGATGAGTGCTAGTGCCCATAGACCACGGAGAAGTACACGGTCTTAGTATCTACACTCTTAAAAATGGCGACAGGATTTCTAGTCATAAACAACGTTATCTGTAGTCATTTGCCTGTTTTTTTTAGACGCATCATGTAGAAATAAGAAGCTCAGATGTTTTCTCACATAATACAGCGTTTAACGTGAAACATTGTAAGCGAATGACATGAAATTTTGTAGCACGAGCAAAAATTAAAGCGGCGGTGGAGGACTGAACTGCATCTATTGTATAAATCGGCACGCGTGCCGCATGCCGTAAATGCTGCAATGCCACAAAAAACGTAAATATTTTATGTATGTAAGTATAAATTCCATTTACGGCAATAAACGGCAGGCGGCAATACGGCACTCTCGCCTCGATACTCTAACCACCTCACTAATCCGCTGCCTACTAAAACTGTACTGCAGCTTCATTATGTTTACTGAATGTGATATAATATAACTGATATATAGTACACAGTACTATACAGTGCTCCGCTTTATAATGTAAGTTTGTTTAGGGTAACGAATCACATTTCGGCAAAAGTTTGGCAAAAAAAGCTGACGCGATTCGAACAGAACAATTGCGTTTTATAAATTCAATCGAACCGACCCGAACAATGGCTTGATTAGTACGCTTCTCACATTTCCGGTGGTTCGCGAACCAATTTTGCCGAAGTGTGTCACGACTACGCATAATGTCAATTTTTGAACCGATAATAAATAGCTGTCGTTAATTTTATGTGTCTGCTTGTTAATAATTTTAACATGAAATGACTCCTCGTTTCAAAGGGTCTCTTACGTTTATTTTAATGTTATTTCGACATTATTAATGTCAGAAATAACTTGTCGCAATAACGTGAGCCCTTTTTGACGAGGAATTCTAAGAGTGCGTACTACTAGTACCTAGTACCTACCATTTCTCTGTAGGAATATCTTTGGGAAAATATTGATGATTGTAATGATAATGATAAATACGGTACTCTAATTAAAATTGAATTTCTTCTCCTGCAATAATTTTGCATGATTGATGTAATACACAATGACGAGAAGTCCAGCGGAGTTGTACTTCAGCAATGTGGATGAATCCACATGCAAAAATTAATCTTGCTGTATTGAGTAAACTCATGCCATGCAGTAATAAACGTTGTAAGCAGAGTAGCAATGTAGCGGTAATTTATTTACATATAAAAGGGGAGAGGGTGGGGCGATTTCGTCTATTCTGGATTTTCTCATTGAGAGGACACAATACTCAATACTGAAAAGAGAATTCAAAACAGTAATGTAAAATGCATGTGAAATGTGTGTGTGTTGTGATGAATCATGTCTTTAGAGGTTACTTTATCACATTTGCTTGTTCCCAGATAGAGTAAGAGACGTAAAATGAAGTGAGAGTTCTGCCGATGCAACTACATACACTGCCACATATTGCCAACAAAAGAATTCGCAAACTCCAACCAGCGAAGGCAACTGGGGAAAGTATGGAAAGTAAAGTATTGCGAGTATAGATGTCATGAAGTGCGTTTAACTTTCTCCAACGCATAACATTTGCTTTTTTCTTGTGTTAGGGTTGGAATTATGTACTAAAATAATAGCACAAAAGGCATGTTGTTGGTATGTACTAGATCCTGATGCATTATTTTGTCTGGACTATTCATACCAATTACCAAAGTGTACTGTCATACCCATATGAATTCGCTGGATATGAGAAATCCGATAATTCAATAGCACCGATGTACATACATTGTTGTTGGATTTATGATTCTCGATATTTCTCAGTACTTCACCAAAAAGTTATAGAGAAAGTCGATAATATTTTCTGATGAAGAAAAGGCATCGTTGATACAGTACAGTAGCAACGGAGCCAACCCCATTCTATCTAAGTACTTATTCAAGCAGATTTCCCCAACGTCTCCACTCAATTAATCCAAAAATTATGGTTAATGGCTGGTGGCTCGTTAAAAAATGGAAGGCATTGTTGTATAGTTGTACGAGAACTGGAGAAAGCAGTGCAGTGGGGGAAAAAGTCACTTAGTAAGGATGAGTCAAAGTTGTAACCTGTACACCTTAACTGCATCGGCATCCTAGTCTAAATATCGAAATACAGTTATTTTATAAGTTCTATACTGTTTTGTTCACAAATCTTAGGATTGAATTTTAGTTAAAAAAAAACTGTTTGTACGCTGAGATTTTAGATTATATCCAGCAGTAAAAGTTGTTTCAATTTAATTAAATAGTATATCCAGTAATGGTTATACTATGCTTTTAACTTTTTTGTGTCGGGTAAATTAAATGAATTATCTTGAGAGAACAAAATTAATCTTTCTTAGCGAAAGAGAAAGTACAGAACAAAGATTGAGCTTTAGTTACAAAGATTGAGATTTAGTTATAAAGATTGAGTTTTAGTTACAAAGATTGAGATTTAGTTATAAAGCTTGAGCTTTAGATATAAAGATTGCGTATTTATGTAGTCAGTAAATGACTAGTAAATAGAGGAGACCGTGTACAACATAAAAAGTTCACTGTATAAAGACATTGTCGGTTTAATTTAATATCAAATACCTTTCAACAACATTTGGTGAATTACTAGAAAAATTTCAAAATGTTTAATATTTAAAACATTGAAGCCTGTGCTTAAAACTTGTGATTGAAATATTACTGCTTTTTCTTTTCCTACTTCGAAATGAGTAAAATGAATCATAAACTATGAGGCATAAGATGAAGTAAATGCTTAAATACTTAAAGTATTTAAACATTTAAAGTAACAAGTACGCTTAGTAAGAATAAAAAATATTAGTCAATTGCTTTTGCTTTTCTGCCAAAAGTAGTTGCTTCCAAAAGTATTTATTTACTTCTTTCCGAAGTAAACTCTGCCATTAAAACAATCATTTACTTTAATTTTGAAGTACATGCTCTGAAATCTTCAAGCACCGAATGAAGAAGCTAAAATCTAATCTTGAGCTTTTACTTCTATATACAGACAAATGTCTCTGTCAGCAACGCTAAAGACAATAGACAAGCGGGGTCAGTAGGGAGAACAATAGGTACCAACCAGGCCTCGGCAGATTATAAAAATGGCCTTTTGAAATCGTGACGTCATGGGCGTGGAATTTAAAAGACTTATTTAAATAGTCAGGATTTATTATCGTCACTGGGCGCCGATTTATTAATACTTTTCAGAATATTTATTTTATTTATTTGTTATTTCGGAGGGGAGGGGAATTGAGGGGATGGATATCGATTCTATACACTATGCACTAGGCAAAATGTATATCGAAAGCACATTGGATGCCAACAAGGCAAAATTATATAATAAGCACAATAATTATAATTGCGTATTGCAAAATAATTAATTTCTATTCGCAAAACATTTACAGTCGTAACCCTTTCCGAAGACCACAAAATGTGTATTTATTACATTTCAAGGAAAATACTTCTTTTTACTATGCACAAAAGATTGATTTTTAGCTTAGGAAATTATTTTCAACCCATACAACATTCGGATTACTGGTTTTATGTCATGTACATGTCTTTCTCTCGTACCATAACACAATGCTTTTAGTTCCGAGGTGGATGCATTAGTAAGAATTAAGAAACAATACATTTACATTGCAATTTATGTATTACTATTTTTTGGCAAAGAAAAATCTGGGTCCTTTTTATCCTCTCCGGACGCAATAATAATATGTTCATGTCTTTAATTTTACTGGATTTGGATTCAATTGTGGACTTAAGGTTGGCCAACACCTGGCTTTTTTACAACGCTATTAGAAACTGAACGCAGCGCATTCAGTACGACTATTTCATCGGAAGTTTTATTTCTGTCAGCTTTGTGTTGTGCTTGTAGAGAGCTAAGCGTGCTGCAAACAATTGAACCACGTGAGGTGCATGGTGTAGTGATCAACTTCGATGATGCCTGTAGCTCATTTCAAATTATAAAATTTCAAACGGGCGGAGGTAACTCAAAAAATAACCAACCGATTTCGATTTTGTAAAGCTATTACTGTTTCCCCCAGAAATGCCTCGGACATGACTAGTGGGATTTTGAAAATTCGTTTTCGTTGGCTTGCAATCTTTAATGAGACCATTCGCGCCAGTTTTTAGAAAAGATGCTCTCGGAAAAAATTAATTTCTCCAAAACGGAAATGAATTTTGAAAATACAACGTGTGATGGCCGAGGTATTGAACCAATCTTTATTTTGGTTTTTATTTAGTTACTTTTCGGGGAGTCCTTTTTGAGTTAGCTCCGTCCGTTTGAAGCAGGAATTTACAGTGCTATAGCACAACCTTAAGGAGAACTATACACGATTTAGGCATAATATAAAAGATGCTATGAAGTTTAAAAGTGATATGGTGCAAATAGAAATTGCGTAGCGCTGGTTTGCGCTAGTGATGCAATGTATTGAAATGATGAGTGCTAAGTAGAAAACACAACACACAGTAGATGCATGTACCCTTCTCGCTCCCGCAACTCTTGTCGCAGGAAATAGCCAAATTTTGACATAGGAAAGTTTCCAGCTCAGATTCCGACAGTTTGGGGTAACGTACAAAGTTGCAAAAAATACCAAAAAAAGAAGAAAAAAATTCTCTAGGGCACATGCTTTTGACTTGTGAAACTTTGTTTTTTTTAATATACCTACGATAAAAATCGAAATACATTTTTAACGTGTATTTTATATATTTCATAAATTATGCGGCACAAATTCGGAGAGGTCATTGGCTGCTGCCAATGGACCTCGGAGAATTTGTGCCTGCATAATTTGAATTATACGAGCACTTGTCACACGTCCTTGTCACACCTTCGAGGTTTCACCGATTTTAGTGGCGGCCTTTTCATGTGTGTAGTATAAATATATATATTAATGGCATGTCCCGCCCAGGCAACTCTCTACTTCGAGGTTAGGGCGTCGCAAACTTCCCCGCCAAAAGTTGAACTTAGTTGAAGTATGATGTTACATAATGCAAAGTTGATTTGACAGTATTTAATTTTCTTAGGGCGATGTTTTATCCCAACGGAGGAAGGATGCCCGGTCGGAGCTTGTATTGCGGCAGATAGAATTTGCAGATTTCGAAAATATTGTCCTGAAGATGATTGTGGTGGGTGTTTCTTGTATGAATTTCACTATCTGGTACTTAAATTATGTATTCCATGGCACTAATAGCTTGTACTATATATTAGCTCATATATAGCCCAAAGCTTGATGCATAGTAACATATCTAATACAGTTTGTAAGCTTTTCATTTTATAACCTTCCACTTAGTAATGACGGGAATGATTGATTGTTTGTACGTAAGTTCACGCTTTCTATTCATACAGAGAACTACCTAATGTCAATCAGTATTGTAAATATGCATGAGTGTGATATATATGAAGACAATTAATGGTGCTGATATTATATAGACGTTTTCGAAAACTATTGGGATAATAAATCACTTGTGCGTTCCCAATGGATTGAATACTTAATTCACGTGCTTTTGTGGCTGGCTATTTACTTTGCTGAAGAAAGGCGTACTAACGCTGCCAATTGCAAAATCTTACATATTGACACTAGAAAATCCTTTAGCACTCATCTTTGGAAGATAAATGTAATTTCTTAATTGATATTCATAATGAACAAATATCTGGTGAATGCGTAGGTAATGCTTGTAAAGGATTATAGCAAAAGGAATAATCAATTCGTATTATACGTTGTGTGTGTATTAATTCTATGAAACTATTATACAGGGCTATTAGGTGTAATTAATTTAGCAATAACGATTAGTGAGTGAGTAAATATTAGGACATGGCTATAATTTGGGAATGAATTGTAGGGAGAGGATTTGGTTTAAATATAGGCCAAGTAAAAGTAAAGAATCGTATTAGTTGTAGAAAATCCCCACGGTTAAAAATGTATATGTGAATAGTTGAGAAGATGATATTATTGGATATGATTTTGGGAGGATAGGTATTAGAGCGTTGGGTAATGTATGGAGTAAGGAGTCGTTTGAGTTAGTATAAGTATTCAGCGCACATGCCATAGATGCATAAGGAGCTCTGGTTGGAATGAGAAGGAAAGGGAGCTGAACTGAGCTGTGCCGGTTGCTATTCTTCTGTTTCTGAGTCTGATGTAGTTTGTAGAGTAAGTAAATGCTGTTCTGTTGTAGTGTAGAGCCATACGTAGGTTTCGCGAAGGGAGATAGTGCCAAAAGTGTTGGTTGGAGAAGGCGGCTATGAGTTGAGAGAGTTGGCCTAAGTTGGAATCCGGCGAAGAAACGAGAGTATGGCATGGCACGTTGTAGTGTAGGAGCGTAGGAAGGTTACTCCTACTCGGATACCCGGGTGGCTACCTAATCTAATAGGAGTATATGCTTTCTCTGCTCTGGCTTCTTAGGTGTAGTCTAGGTACATAGGTTCTTGCTTGCTAGTGATGTGTTTGCATGGTTGGTTCTCTCCTAGTAAGTTGCATAAGTATCCTAACAAGTATGTATTAGTATGTGTCTAGCTCGTAGCTTTTGGTTAGGTTCGGGTTTGTTTGGTATGTCTATCCAAGGGGGATATATTCTTTGGACTAGAGCTATATTCTTCTAGGTGAGTATATATCAGATATATTAGGTTATGTGTAGTAACTGAAGTGAAAATCCGAATCCCACCCTCCTTCAGGCCTAGCCAAGCCAGCATCCCCACATCTTCCTCGCTTTGGCTCCACTCTCCGTTCCGTAGTGCAGTTTGCTTGTGAAGTGATCCCAGCGAGCATCGTCATCATCAACCTCCGCAGCCTCTATTTCACATTGCAATCCTCTCACTACTACTATATACATATTATCTCTCTCTCTATCTACCTACTACTATTATTCATACATAATAGTAGCACTACTACTACTTACTATCTCTGTACTAGACTTTGTACAACTAGCTACCTACTTAGTTACACTAAAGCATAGGCTATAATATATGTATAGGCACCAGACTTTTAAAAGAGACATACATAGATAGTAGCTACTAGAAATAATATTATTATGTAGTACTATGTATAAACTTTTACGGTGACTTACTTACGTAGGGATTATCGTATGCAAGTGTCAGTTGATTGTTTACATGTTTACATAATAATACGTACAACAAAGCACTCTCGAAATTGCTTACGTTTAATAAAACATCATCGGAAGATATAAAAAAGAGTTTTCACACGTATTCGATTATCATCTCCTTTTTAACGAAGATGATGCCGAAAGGAAGATTCGGATTTTGTTGTGTGTGTTGTTCATTGTGTGCACAAAGGGATTCCTAAGGATAGTGTCCACTATCTAGAAGACAGAGATTTATTTTTAGCAAGACACAGTGCAAATTTAATAGCAGTTTTCTCATTTATCCTCCGCAGTCGAAACGCAGTTTCTAATTATAATCTGCCATATGAAAAGGAATTGAAGTGGGCGTCTGTAAGACACTTCACTCTAGTGCTAGGTGTCTATTAGCTCCATATGCACTCTCAGTAGGACAACTTTACGTACAATAAATCCTCTACAATTGTGAGTTTTAAAAGCTATGACGGCATGAGACGGAGTGAAGAGCTCTAATTTGTAGCTGCGTCAAGTCTGCTAAAATGATTTCACTTCTCTCAACATTACATGTTCATGTTACTGATCTGATCCAAGGACAATAGCAAAAACGATGGTTGAGAAACAGGACGGAACACTCCATTCAGTCTCAGCTCAATCCACATTGAACAACCAGAGAAAATCTCATTGACGTACACACACAGTTTCTTTAAACACGTTGAAAATCACAAGACTTGCTTTCATCCCATTCTAGTCCCTTCTCAACACCCACAATCCTACCATGTGCTGAACAAATCTCTCGTGCCGTATGGGTAACAAAAGAAAGGACAAAGATTGGAGGAAAATCAAAGATTAAAACCTAAAGCAATTCCCTCATCCAGCTTCCATTCTTTTATCTAAGCCTTTTCCTACACTTTACATTTCAAACACAATTTTTCTAGAGATTTACAAAGTATTCTAGGACCCTTGCCATGATGACCCTTGTAAAGCAGAGAAAGTTGTATAGAACAGGCATGGACAGCAGAGAAAGTCAGTTCCGTCGTAGCCTAACTGTTAAGAGAAATAGGAAAGTTATTGTGGCTGATGCCGGCTTTTTAGTACTGTTGTTGTTTACATGTCTTGTTGTCGGTGATAGTGCCACTGTCCTAGTATCGAGTAGAGACAGAAACGGTGCAAATGCTAAAGCAAAGCTGAAAGAATGTTCCCATGCTAATCAAAGTGAACCTGTACCAGGGATGTTCTGCAACTTTGAAACCAAATGTGATTGGAAATGGCAACCTGCTTCTGGACATAAACCAGGATTCCAAATTACCACTGGAAGAAAGGTCAATGACAAACTTTTGGCCCTGGGACACATTTATGCAGCTACTGGACCTGTGGAAGATGCTCTCAATCAAACTACAGGTGTGCATTAACCCAATTACATTTTCTAAATTATATTCTTTCAAATAATTACAGACACAAATAATTGAAGGTCGATGACAGTTACTCATTGAAGTACATAATAGTATATTATATTTGCAGAAAAGCTACAATCTTACACTTTGATTCAAAGGTAGTATTGCTATCACTTTATCATCACTCGATTGTTTATTTGCTAACTTAATCCCTGAGTACATATTTGACTTTATTTCTTATAAGAAAATTCATTCAATCTGTTCTGTTTACTTTGGATTCTACTACAGTTGTGCATTTGAGTACTCATTAGCCAATCATTATACTCCATGATACGGAAGTATTTTCTGTTAATTGGCAACTTTTATTGACTTTATCTAAGTTTATTTTCTCAAGGTCATTTTACAGGCGTATTTTTTCTACCTGCTCCTACTACATCTGTTATAAGGAATATACCTCCGTAAATACTGTGTATAATACAGGACAATATACAATGCATATCGTAATCATCTCGATTCTAATGTTATTTATTCATGGTTCAACTAAATAGGAAGTCTTGGAAACTAGTCTTGGGTTCAGCAGAAAAAATTATCGCAGGTAAAATTATTTAGGTTTGGATTCAACCAAAACTGCAATGATATGTTATTTGGAAACTGTAGAACACAATTCATTTAAAGAACCCAGGGTACTATTCCTAATAAAAGCTCTAGTTAAGCTGGTAACCGCGGTTTTGCAAAACCATAGCCGCGGCTATGGCTCTGCTCTGGATATCGCCGGAATTACTAATGAAATACGAGGTTTAGCTTTCGAAAGCCGAGCTAACCAAAGCTGAGCTGCAGCTTTCATTGAAAAACAAGGCACCAATTTTCAAACATAATCAAAATAAAAAACTGAGCTTGCCGAAAAGACTGTCGCACTTGGCAACTGATACGTAGTCCTTTGTTGGAATAGATAGGAATGACAGAGACCAAAGTCAAAGTTGTGAAACAGAAAAATGTGGTCGTGACAACGACATCTTAACAGCAGAGAATTGCTAGAATACACCAAGTGAGTGCCATTTTGTAAGTAAATAGCAAACGAAAACCTACCCCCTCCGTGGCTTACAAAAATGAGAAACTAAAGCTGTAGCTACGGCTACGGATATCCATTAGTAATACGAAAGTCATATCCGCGGCTATGGTTACACAATCGTGAATCGAAAACCATATCCTCGGCTTTGGATCTTCCACAATTTTTATTACGAAT
The DNA here is from genome assembly GCA_009936455.2 of Tomocerus minor. Lineage (NCBI taxonomy): Eukaryota > Metazoa > Arthropoda > Collembola > Entomobryomorpha > Tomoceridae > Tomocerus > Tomocerus minor. The sequence continues at coordinate 10,850 of JAAAYG020045933.1, forward strand.
GCGGATACCTGTAAACTAAAGTCTGGCTACTAGGGGAAACTTCATTTAGAATAGTACCCTAAGATTTGAAAATGCTATCGGAATTTCGATATCAAGCAACTGACTATTTATCTTTTCTTCTATTGCTCTGTCAAAATAGTTGTGTTGGAAAAGAAGGTTAATGTAGCAATATTTTTCAAAGTGTACAACGTCTTTTAATTCCCACCCTACGGAATACCCAGTGATAAAAATTATACCCAGCAAAATAACAGTTACTTTCATTGTATATGTATACCTTACTCCCGATTTTTATTGTCTGCTTATGTTAAGTAATTTTTAATTTTTTCTCTTAAATTCGAAACCTTGCAATTAATACTTGCAGAAACTTCTATTTCAATATTATCCAGCAGTTTCTACAGTAGGATGATAGCCTTCCCACCTGTCGTATCGGACAGATATTATGTTCCGTGTGCTACATGGAAAGTCAATGTTACATTTAATACCTTTATATAGAAAAAAGTCCATTCGGAAGTAGGCACAGTAAGCAAATATGCAAAAAGAAATGTCTCTTTGCTTTATGAGCTTTTTCTTCGAAGTAAACTCTTGGTCGGAGTAAGGCAGCGGGTGCACAAAAGTAGGTGACAGGGAAGGGGACAAGTAGGTGACACAAATGTCACCTGTAGGTGACAATTGTGTCACCTGGTTGTCACCTGCAGGTGACATTTGTGTCACCTTCTTGTCTACTTTTCGTCACCTACTTGTCACCTACTTTTGTGCACCGGCTGCCTTACTCCGACCAAACTCTTCATTCCGTCAGTGCCATGAGGAATTCAAAACAAACCAGCACGCTATGTCTTATGACTTTCTCGATGCAAACAGTAAATATATATTTAATCGTCGTAGCCTGATATATACCTGCGAGGTCGCTTGCTACATTTTATCTCCTATCTATAAAACGAAGTGGCAACCTATTACAGAAAGCTTGCCCTAGTAGGGGCTACCTTGCACAAGCAAAGCTATCCCTGAAAATCATTAACGGAAGTAGTATTATTATATTAAAACAATAATGTACTAATATTTACATCACAAATTGAAGCAGTTTTTAATATTTTATACCGCCAAAATATTAATTATCTTGTGGCAGCAGTAATCTATATTTAATTCCACCAAAACATGTATAGTAGAAACTGTTTTTAGGTCGCCCTAGGAGAGCTTATGGAATCACACATTCTGTCCGTACGTCCGTCCGTTGTCCGTTAGCACGATAACTCTCGAACGCAATGGCGGAGGTTGATCA
>JAAAYG020045944.1:0-12124 GCA_009936455.2 Tomocerus minor
CATATGCAATGTTTATGCCAAGTTTGATCACCCTCCGTCATTGCGTTCGAGAGTTATGGTGCAAACGGACGGACGTAAGGACGGACGTACGGACGTACGGACGTACGGACAGAATGTGTGATTCCATAAGCTCTCCTAGGGCGAGCTAAAACACTCTCTAGATACCAACTACGTGTATGTCACGTATTTGACAATTTTGCCACATTCTAAATATTCTTGCAATTTCTTGAAAATTTTCTCACAATATTTACCTATTATTATTTTTGCAAAATATGCCCTTGAATTGCGGAAAATATGATATTATTGCTATTTCTCTGTAAACGTACAAAAACCATTTATGTAATGTATACACAAAAAAGCTAGCTATCATAATATTACAGTTAATTAAAAGTTTGCATTTAAATAATTTTTTGATTAATCATTTGACTTGACGAATACATTTTTGTGTCCTAAAATACGAATAGTGCGAATGACGATTACTAGGAATTCCGGTAAGGTAGACTTTTTTTTAGAAATAATAAGTCCAAAAACATAGCACATTTTACTATAAATCCAAAATGAATGTAATCTCTATTCTATTTACCTAGAGTCAAATGTACAAACTTTCCTTCAAAATAATTTTACGGCCCAATTTTGTAAACTATCTACAATTACCTGAAAATTTTTCCGGAAAAAAACTTGGTCAGGGGAAATTGTTTTATTGGAATCCGCGGCAAAAATATTTAGTATTTTATAGCAGTTAAAATTTGAGGCGACAAATTGGTTTTTCGAAAATGGCAATCATAGCAATTTACTATGCATTCTTTAACTATATATGGGAGCCAAACATTTCAGATTTAATATTAGCAAGATTAATAACATTTCTAAAACTATTCTAGTCACCTCTACATATAAGGAAAACATTATTTACTTGAGGGAGAGACAGAACAATCGGAGAAAAACACTATTCAAATTCTATTCAACTTCAACTCATATTCTTAAACAATTTCAATAAATTATTTCATTGCTCGGGTTGAGACGAGTAATAAAAGTATGTGACATGATTATGTGGTATAGTAATTTTCAGAGTCTTTCCGTCGCCACAGCAGTATCGTTCTCCGAATATTCGCACCCGCAACCAGCCCACAAACATTTTCATTTACAATTACAACTCTTCGCTTTCTGCCTCGTTTTGTGTTGATTTTGGAGTTAGAGATAAGATAAGGATAAAAGAGAGAATGATGTCAACATTCATGTGTCAATATTCACCATTTAATTCAACCTTGCCGTGTTGGGGGTAGCCATTGTAGAAATTATTCGTCCACGCCAAATTAAATCAACATGAGCCACAGAATTCGTAAAAATCTCGTCTATCTGACGAAAAACTTGACAAATTTGGGAGAAGTTTTGCGTTACTTGATTCAAGAGGACGTGATTTCAGCAGACGAACAGGAAAATATTCTCAGTCCACTGCTAACCTCTGCCGAAAAGAATGAAAAACTTCTGACAACAATTAAAAAGAAAGACTGGCAGAGAGTGGGAAACTTATTTCTGGATATACTGCGAAAGACGAATAACAAACATTGTGCAGATAGAATTGAAGGGATTTCAACTTCAAGCCAAGCAACGAATATTATTAAAATACACCCTAACATGAATTCGAAATGGTGGCCAGGGGAAAAACGTCTGATTAAATCTTTACTTGAAAGGAAAATCGGGTCGAGATTGTTAGTTGAAGAATTACATGAGCGAATTAGGAAAGACGAAAACCGAATGCTCGTCCTTTGTGAGTCTGCAGACGCAGCCAAATATTCCGGAACGGGAGGAATCGGGAAAACACTCACAGCGAAATGGTACGCACATCACTACGAAAAAGAATATGACCTCATCTTGTGGATCGATTGTGGCGAAGGAAGTCTGTTGCAGTCATTCAAGTCGTTAGCAAGAGATTTAAAAATTGAAGACAGAAATGAACTTGTCTACGTCGAGGAATTTGCGAGGAAGGACTTTGAAAGTTTGTCCGAATTCAAATGTTTGTGGATTTATGACAATGCAGAATGCTACAAAGGAAAAGAAGGAATCATCAATGTTCTTCCCATAAACCAAAAAAACTTTTTCTGTTTGATTACGTCACGAAGTCGAGAGTGGGGAGTCGAGGGTGTTGGCCATGGCAACATATCCGAATTAGAATTGGACATTTTCAATGAACAAGAAAGTTTAGAATTCTTGAAAAATAAATTGAGGAAAGAAATAAAATGTTCGGATTTGGAATTGAAAGAGTTGAGTAGGCTGCTGGGAAATCTTCCGATGGCCATGGAACTCGCCCTTGCAACTTTGAAAGGAAAGAAAATGGAAATACAGAAATACATGAAACAATTACGTCAGAACGATTTAAGAATACTACATCCTACTTTCGACAAATATGAAGAAACTATTAACAAAAATATCAAAATTTCAATCGATGAAATTCTGAAAGAAGACGAAGGAGAATTGGCGATCGAAATTTTAAACGTCTTTGGCTACATCAGACCCGACGACATCCCACAAGAATTCATAGAAAACATTTTCAATTCGCAAGTTGACGAGCCGATTGACTTGTTAGTTGAATATTCACTTATTTCCAAGGAAAACAAAAATGATAAAAAATATTTCGTCAGCATCCACCGTCTGCTACAGCAAGTAATACGACACAACGGCAAAAATAAAGAAAAACAAATTCTGAGGAAGATCCTCGGCTGTGAGGGATTCATCGACTACAAACTAATTCCCTTCACCAAATATGTAGATCAAAAACTACAAAAAGAGTTCCCGAAAGTAAAGGCAGAGTTATTGGACCAGGAACAACTGCTGAAATTGATGGTAGAAAACAGATTGGAAGAATGTGTTCAACTTGCGAAATTCATCGATGAGGAAATGAAGACAAACACCACGAAATTCAATTTTGCAGTATGTCTGCACAAGAACGGCCAAGTGCAAGCATCTATCAAAACTCTCAACCAATTGTACGGACAACCAATGCAAGAAGAAATAAAATATAATGAATATCAAGTTCAGATGGGTCTGCTGCAAGTAAACAAAGAAGTGTCTCGAGAGTTAGTTGGAGGTCATTTGTTGCTGGCTTACTGCAAATTGAACAAACAAAAGGCAAACGAAATTTTGGAAAATAGAAAACGATTTCAAATGATGAATTCACAAGAAAATTTGCATACTCTCATTCTACTGGTTCATTCAGACATCAGCCATTCCAATTACTCTCTAAAGAAGCCACAGGATAGTTCATTGATTGAATTAACGTTGGATGTAGAAAGAAAGAGAATAGAATTGTTTAATTGTTCGCTGTGGTTGGATTCTTTTGATCAACTCTCTCCGGAGGAATTGACTTTAAATAAAGTGAAGTTGTTTCGTGGTGGACAGGAATTGAAAGAAGTGAAGGTGAATGATTTCATCCACCTCCCCACCATTAAACGACTAACACTCCATTGTGATTATTATAAGAATTTGAGTGTTGATTTCAGTGGAGACATCTCGGTCGACTATCTTCATTTAAATACAGTACATGTGTTGAATTGGTCCAATTCCCATTGGAGTGTAAAGCAACTCTATTTAAGGTCTATTCCATTTGTGGAGACGACCAACATGAAAGTACAACATATGACAATTGAGTATTCTTCTTTGGACGTTTCGTATCTCCCACAAACAATTCACAAAATAAATTTGTTGGGATATACAACCAAAGTGTTTGTGAGTGGAGGAGTGCAATTTCCACAATTGAAACACTTGGCATTGCAATTGATTGATGTTGGTTGTTTGTATCATTTCCGTTCAGCCCCACTCACTCACATTCACTTACGGGGGATTAAAGTAGTGAATGTGGATCTCCTCCCACCAACTACCACTCACCTTAAAATAACTAAATGTTTATCTCTTTATGATACTATTGTTATTGATGGTGCAGTGAGGAGAGTGGACAATCTCATCCTCCAGTCCTTCACTTTTGAAGAAGTGGAGGAATGTTTGAGTCACTTGCACACAGAGAAGCTCATCATTATCAATATAAATGATTATTCAATTGGAGAAAAAGAGTTGATGGAGTTGATGAAGAAATCAATCAAAACTATCGCAATAGGACCAATTTACCGGGGGAAAGGAAAATTCACGAATTATTGCAGTCAATTTGACAGACAAGGGGATTATTATTTGCTGGAAGGAGGGAGGGGCACGGCAATCGAGAGACAAGAGTTCTTTAAACTTTTGGAGTTGTGAGGTGGATGTCTGGGAGGTGAGATGTTGATTATTAATTGTTAATAACCTTTCAGATTTAATATTAACAAGATTAATAACATTTCTAAAATTATTCTAGTCACCTCCTCATATAAGGGGAAAATTATTTGCTGGTGGGAGAGGCAGGACCATTGGAGGAAAACACTTTCGTCAATTATGCAAATTCTATTCAAGTTCTACTTCTATTCGTAATCATCTGCACAATTTCAATAAATTATTTAATTTTTCGGGTTGAGACGATTAATAAAAGTATGTGACATTATTTGTATAATAAATGTTTATTAAGTATGAATGTGTATTAAAAAAAATAAAAGAGATGACTGGATGAATACTGACAATATTAAAATTGGTAATACTCGATGGCAATTGCATTGGCTAGTCACGTGCCCTTAAAGCACAGTAACAACGTTGTAATAAATATATAAAATCTCTTATCCCCATTTATAACAACATCAATTAATTAAAAATCATCAATGAACTATTACATTATTATAGGAGATATCAAGGTGGTTGACATGAATATGGGGTTTTTCGGAGTAAGGTGACGAAGATTGGGGATTTCTTTGGAAATCTACTGGGATGTAAGCAAACTATTTGCCTGAAATATTTTTCATGGCATAATAAATGTGTTGAAGGCTAATGCCTGTCACTCATATTAATAATTTGTTTGCTGTCCCAGTAGATCTCAGGACCCTTTCAATGTAAATGGCTCAAATTTCGTCACCTTTCTACGAAAAACCGTTATATCCATGACAGCCACTTTGGGAGATATAATAATATAAGAATCCGTTTCCGTTAGAATTAAAGAAGTTACTTTCTAGTAATCTATTGACTATCAATTATCAACTTATTAAAGAATCCGTTTCCTGGTATTCACATTAAAATGGTTTCCTACTCTTTACCTCATGTTAAACTTGTCGCAGAACTCTTTGAATGGGTCAAGACACACGGAACCGATTTTACACCAAACAACAAAACATAACCAAACTAAATGAAACAGCAACGATTTTTACTTTGTATGAGAATACTTTCTGCCTCTCCGTGCTGCCAGATTCCCAGGATAATTTTTCAACGAATTGACATTCAGGAATCATTCATTCTGTTTCTGTCTCAAATGGAGATCATAAGTTTTACTACTACTAAACTACTATAGTGCTTAAAATAAATTCTAATTTTATAGCCTACTAAATAAGACCAGAGATATGGCAAGTATTAATACTACTTCTAGATGGGACATATCAATCTTTAGTTTGTGTCACATGATAAGCTAAGTAAGAAATACAGACCCAGCCACGGCTGTGCTCCGCCGGCGAGTAAGACACAAGTAGGGGATCCGCCGTTGGCCCCAATGAAATTACACGGCTGAGAGCTCACTCGCGCCACCATACGTAACCAATCAAAACAGCCGAAAGCGTGTACATTGATATGTCCCATCTATTAGTTGCCATATCTCTGAATAAGACTACTACCACTGCTGTTTGTGTACAAGTTTTTCATAAATTAATGTACTTCGGTAACAAAATCGCAAACGTAAGCATGATGATTGACGTTAATTTGTTTGCTGTTGCATATTTTTTGTGCAGAAAATCATGAAAGGGTCTTTCAATTTAATTTTTATCTACTTGATTTAGATAATTAAAATAAATTGAGATAAACATTTAAAATCCCCGTCTGTTATTGTATTTATTACATAAACATTACTGAAGAAGTGTTACTTAAGGGTGAACACATTTCTGTGTATTTAGTGAGGACACATGTTATGTAGAGAGAAACAATGCTGAGTGCTGTGTAATGTCTAATATCTTAGCAGTAATCAAAGTAATTATGGTTTCGACTGGGAACAAGGCCGGATGCAGAAATAAATTTCGGAGGGGGCTCGAAACCAAATACATTTTATTGCAGTATTTAATTCACACTTTGCGCGAAAAATGTTTCGGTTTAAAGCAAAAAATTGATGAAATATAGCTACTTTCGCTACATATAGCTACTAAAGTTTTGAGCATTTTTCCAAAAATATTCTCTTTTTCTCGGAATTGAGGGGGGGTGGTATCGAGCCCCCGCCCTGGATCCGGCCTTGACTGGGAAATCAAAAAGTGGGAAGCTTTCCAATTACAAATTGTGCGAAAGAGTGGGAAGTAAAATACCAAGTGGTTGGGAATTGGAAAATCAAAAAAATTATGTGAGATCAAAAACGGCTGTAACAAAGTAGTGGAGGTAATTTATGACATACAGACGGACAGATAGAGTGGACATTTCTATAAAGCAGCTGCCTACGCTGAGGTTCAGTTGGAAAGTTTGACCTACGCGATTACCTCTAAGGAGTCACTCGATTGAGGTCATTTACCATCTCAGACCTACAATTTATCCCTAAAAGACGTACCTACAGAAAGTTTGAATCGATTATCTTAATTCGCTCTTAAGTTATGACTATTATAGACGTCCATACGTCCAGACGTCCGTACAGACGGACAGACAGAGTGGGCATTTCTATAAAGCAGCTCCGCTACTTAATAATGAAATGAAACAAAACGTGTAAAAACTGTTATAAAACAACTGAAGTATCAACTTTTATCTTCAAAAATGCCCATAAAAACGTGCCTTTAGTCGCTTTAACTATTTATGCCTACATAATGTTGATATTTTATTATATTTTTTGCAACGAATTAACTTAACTTTAGCTATATATATATAGTCATGAAAGGGATAACACGGAAACATTTTTTATATAAATACGCCTTTTACAATCTGTGAAAGTATTGTAGAACAAAAATTATCACCTATTGTTTTTCCTGTCCCGGAAATTTCCCATTTTTCCCAGTGTCTATCAAAATGGGGTTGGGAAGTGGGAAAAACCGAAACTGTGCATATCTGTAGTACTTTCACTACTATATTATCGCTCTATAACCGAGTCGACGAAACCGCGTCACAAGTTGCAATTACATTTGACCTCGCCTTATTGTAGTTATGTAGAGATCCTGTTGTTTTTTTTGTTTCTCATCTTCTCGATCTCTAGTCTTCGTTGCTATTATTACGAGTTACGCAACGACCTGTTGGTATTAGCTTGCATGGCATGGGTCCGTCGTTCATTCAATGCTGAAATCCTACCCCACTCAAGGCTGCAACGCAACTGAGTTTTTTGTGTGCAGTTTTTTGTGGAGTCAGAGTCAGGAGGAGTGAGGAATGTTCCATACATTGACGAAAGCTATTTATCACATGTCTATACACCAAAGTGTATGTATTGTTGACTTTATTTATTTGAAATACACTCTTCAGATACTTCGGAATCTTTATTTTTCCTTTCTCAAAAGGTGACATAATTATTATAAATAGTTTTTCAGTAGTTTGTATTGTATTTATTTATTCAGACGTCTCAGTACAGAGTTATTATTGTGAATGTGTTTATCATTATCCAGATTAAAATGTGTTAATTTGCATTGTTTACACTACTAGGTACCTGTTACCTGTCTTTTCATCGCTACAAGTTTGCCTATCATCACACATTGCACAATTGGGTACATATAGTAAAACTCAAAAGTACAACACTCATAGGTATATACTAGCAGAGAAACTAAAATAATATAAAAAAAAATCTCTTAAGTTTGCTTCATAAATCACTGGTGATAAAATTTTGACAAACCATTTTAGCATTATTGGAAGCATACAGACAATTTCATTCAACCTCAACAGTTACACCCAACAGTTTAGAAGTGGTTGTGTCCTCCACAAGTGGCTAACATCCTAAGTGACCTGAAATCCGTTTCTGGAGAGCACTGAAAATGTTTCAAGGGACGGTGAAGCTGAAACTGATTGAGGCGACCGAACTGAAACCCACGGCCCTCCAAACCCGATTCAAACTACCCGTCTTCGAAGCCACCATAGACCCTTACGTCACCATTGATTTCGATAACATCAACGTTGCTAAGTAACAGCTAATTTAATATTCATTAACCGCTTAACTTTATTATTCACTGATTAACCAGTGACTGATTTGAATTAGGAGCAAGACTCTGCCGCGGACGTTCAATCCTCTTTGGAATGAGAGTTTCGAGTTGAAGGCGTGGAAGGCGAATTCCATCAAACTGACAGTTTTCCACAGTGCGGGAATTCTGCCCGACGATTTCATCGCCAACTGTAACATCTCCATAGACCAACTCCTCCAGCAGGACAATGCAGACATCTGGGTTGACCTCGAGCCACAGGGCAAAATACACCTCAACGTTGAGCTGGTTACTTTATAATATTATCTAATACTGGATATTTAGTTAATAATTATTAGTGATGACACAACATAACTAATAAAATAATTTGGCAGGTGCGTTCGGAGGAGCAGGAGCAGCCCCCGAGGGAGTTAAACGAGCAGCAAAGCTTGATCCGAAGGAGGGCGTCGCGGCGGAAAGTGCATCAGGTCAAAGGACACAAGTTCATGGCCACCTGCTTAAGACAACCCACCTTTTGCTCCCATTGCAAGAACTTTATCTGGTAACTCTCCTTGGCACACTCATAATATTAACATATAACAGTAGCTCCGCCAGCCTTTATGGAAATGTTTGCAAATGTCTATCTATGTGGTATTGTGTAGGCCACTTAACATGGAACGGATTGTGAAATTGTGATAATTCGTTCAAACTAGCCCTACAGGGCAAAGGCCTCCGAATATAGGCTCCGAATAGCAACATATCTCCATTTTCTAAAATTGAATTATTATTAATTTTGTAGTCATAGTCATGGAGTGTAGGCAGAGTAGCAAAAATGTCACATTTTATTTTGAACTTGTGAGATTACGACATTGATTTACAGAATTTCATGCTGGGCAAGGGTGGTGAACATCGTCATGGAGATAGGGGTTTTTCTTACTAAGGTGAAGAAAATTCAGGATTTCTTTCGAAATCTACTGGAACGTAAACAAACTATTGCCTAGGAAATATTTTTCATTGTATAAACGTGTTGAAGGCTAATGCCTGTGTCTTCAAAAAAAATAAACAAACTGCAGTATTTGCCTTGGTAACCGCAATTAGAAATTTGAAAAACAAGCGACTAACTTAAGTTTCGAAATTGTATTGGAACCATTGGAAGTAAATCCCTAACTGTTTTACAGAAGGGTAGGGTAAGATGATTTTCGTAAGGAAAATACGTAAGGAGACACGCCGGGGTCAGTAGTCCCATTAGTGCCATTGGTCAGTGAATCAGTCTACCCTGGTTAACCGTAGGAGCTACTCTTCCCACTCTGGGTACATTTCTGTTGTCAGAATTTATTTTTAATCTTTTATTGTTTGTAATAGGGGACTGGGCAAGCAAGGCTATCAATGTCAAGTTTGTACTTGTGTGGTGCACAAGAAATGCCACGAATTGGTCGTCCCCAAATGTCCGGGCATGAAGACCTCGACCAACGAGGAATCCGTAAATAATTAATCAACAAATATTTAGATAATTAATCAACATTTAATTGGCATTAAATGGAAATTGTAATTAATATATTATAGCAAAACTTGAGTCTCCACCAGTTCGGAGTGCGCACGTATTATGTGCCGACTTTCTGCCAACACTGCGGGTCATTGCTCTACGGGTTGATCCGGCAGGGCCTACAGTGCTCGTCTTGCAACGTAAACGTTCACAAACGCTGCGAGAAGAATGTGGCCATGAACTGCAGCATCAACACCGAATAACTCGCCTATATCATCAATTGAGCTGCAATAATTCCAATTGGAATGTAAATAAATCACCTAGAATAATTTTTAAAAAATCGATCTGTGGAGAACACCAATAGGGATGGGACGAATATTCTTATTAGTGGCTATTCGCGGATAATGGCATTCGCTATTCATAACTAGTGTCATTCGCTATTCGTAAAAATTGGCATAATATTTACTTGAATTAATATAGCGAATATTCTTTAACATGCATATAAGATGTACTTGCCTCTTTATTGCTACAAAGTTGTGCCTTTAGCTTTGTCAAATTTCATTAATTTGACCATAGAAATCAATTTCATACACTGCGATAGTATTTATCATTTAACATTAAAATACTTTTGCTTAAAAATGCATGAATTTCTTGGTCTCTTAACAGCAATGTTGATATTGAATTTTCGTATATCATACCGGCTTCAGAAAGTAATCACAAAAAAATGCTTTGCAAATTTTGTGGATTGAGGGAAATGTTTTATTACCTACTGTTTCACTATTGACATGGACTTAGCAACGAGTATGGAAAGTACTAGAAATCAACTTTCGTCGTCGTTTATAAAATGTTGTAAAGATGTATGGTGTTGTACTGTTGAGAATCATATCTGTCGAATAATACCTTCGCTTGCAAATTATTCGCTTCAATATTTACAAATATTCGCTATTCGCCAAAGTATTCGTTCCACCCCTAAGCACCAACTTCATAATCAGATACATCAAAGTACAAAAAATTGAGATTTAGTGCTCTTCGTTGCATGTTTCATATCTGCCACATACAAACCAAAAATTAACTTTATGAATATCAAGTAGGTAAGGAAATTGGAAAGCCTCACTTGAAACACTTAAGATTGTCATGAATATGCTTGGCCTTAAAAAATTCACCTGCAGTATAATATTAACAAAATAATATAATTGAAAATAAGAATAAACTGTTGTAAACAATCTAACAAGGAGATGAAATTTGAAATTGATCCCCTACCAACAAAATAATTCGGATCAACCAGACTTTAGTTTCATTGATACGAGATACACAGTCTGCAGAATACACAGCACGAATATGTGAATAGTTAGTTTTTGGTGAGCTATTGACCCTATTGACTTCGTATTTCAGTTTATTCTGTCATGGAATCTTGCCAATGCGTCAGTGAAAACCATTTTTCGCTAGGTGTTACCGTTTTCGAGAAACGTTTGACTTCAACCAAGACAAATAGACAGATTTCCAATGCATCCCTATAAGGAGATTTCATCTCCTAATAATGCCTAAAAATTAAGCTATTTGTAAAATCGGAGTTGAATGACAATCATTTTAACTGTTTACAATATAAATGAATTAAAATTTCTAATTTAGCAACAATATCACAAAGAAAAAATGTTATTATAATTAGAATATCATTGCTGGTAAATGTATGTTGTTGGTCTCGAATAAAAGTATTTTTCAAAATTCAGTATTCCCTTAAAAAGGTCAACATTTTATTTGTGTCACGATTCAGCAAAGTAGAGACCGCAACAGTGTGCGTGTGGTGTGTGCATGTCATTTCAGCATCCCTGAGCTCGGTCGTGATTCGTGATCAGTGATCAGGGTTGTATATGTATATTGTTAATCCATAGTGTGTATTAATATGTCCCGGGATTAAAGTTTCAATACAAACGCTGACATAATATATTAACTGTTACTAGGTATTTAAACTATTTTAACGTTATTATCCTGAGAAATTTTTCACATAATACGTACTTTCTACTACTTAATCGCTACATACGCGATTTTAAATATAAAATAAGTTTGAAACAAAATTATGTCCTTGAATGTCTTTTTACAAAGGGATGCAAAATAGCCCAATACGAGTAATATACACATGGCTAAAGTAAGAAAGTAATGCTAAATACTTTTATATGCATAGGGTTATTCATTTAAATGAACATACACTTACATATGCATAATAAGTGCTTGTCATTACCAAAACTGTAAATTGGGAGATGTCAAATTTCATATCAGATATAATATACGTATTAGGTATCTCCCAATAGACGTTTTTTGTAATATCGGGTACTTCTTTTAATGCATGTTTTAAGTGTATGTCCATTTAAATGAATAACACATTTGAATTGACAGAACTTTCATATTGATTTGAATTCAATATTTATTACTTGTTATACTATCACAGATTATTTGTGAAGATGAGAAA
>JAAAYG020045955.1:0-12123 GCA_009936455.2 Tomocerus minor
TTCCCATCTGCCATGGTACTTAAGTGGACTCTTCCCATCTTCTATGGAAATATGCAGAACACAAATCCTTTACGTTTGGGTGTTAATATTGAGATTGAGGAAGTTTAATTACTACTGGTGCTTATTAACACATTAAACAAGGTAAAGATTTCAAAGATTAGAACTAAAAGGATGATACTCTGATTCGATGCCGTACAAATGCTGCCCAAACTAAAAGCGGATTTCCATTCAATTCAAGCTTTGAAGTTAGATCTTCAATGAAATGATGAATTAAAAATAATTTGTTTGGTTTAACTCAACACCATCACAGTTGCTACCATTTAATTTTTAGCATCACTGTAACCACGCAAGCATGAACAGTTTGATGATCCGCATCCGAGCCTGAAAGAGTCGGCGAAACACAGACTGACGAGACCATGCACGGCAAAATTGACTGTTTTTGGTCAGCCTGTGGTAGGTACACATTCACTTTTTCAAAAATGTAGATGAAAAATATTTGCATGGCGTCACAGGAATGCGATTTTAAAACCAATTTTGATAGTCATCATGATCAAAAGAGGTGGCTATTCTTAAGGCTATGTGCATTTTTCCTACTTGTTCAGAACCCCTCAAAGCATCAATTCTTCGCCAGTCCTTTAAAGGTCCATTACATGGTGATGAAGCATTTGAAAATAATATTTCCAATATGTTAGACGCGACTAGTGGATGCCGAAACTTCACCGGTTACTTTTCCCGATATTACAGGCCTATTCATTACAATCATTAAGAATCGTATCGTTTTTAATAGTAAGGGACCCTATGTAAAAACCCCATAACTTCAATGTTTCGTAAAACAGAAAATTTCTGGACAATTCCAATTTCATCTTTCGGATCAATGTAGACATATGGAGGGTGATTTCAAAAACTATCACCCGTTCAAACCATAAGTATAAAATGGAAAATACACAATGCCCAAAATAAGCGAAAATGACGAGTAGGGATTTCTCAAGAAATAAGTAAAAAAAAACCTCATAATTTCAATGTGTCGCAAAATTGATAGCTTCTGGACTAGATTAACCCATCTTTCTGTCTAGCGTAAACAAAACACAAAGAAATTCCAAAATTGTCTACCTTCTCAAACCATCAGTAAAGGTGGAAAACGTGCGTAAAATTTAAAAACGTCGGAATAAATTGCAAAGCCTCGCCATAATTTCATTAATTCTCTCAGAAAGTCATGAAAACGCGAAATCCGGGGGTAGTGGCAGCTTGGAACGAATCGTTCCAATCTACTACTTCCCCAGGATTTCAAAACTTTAAAAACATACAAAAAAAATACTTTCAGAAAATGGGCTCAAAGATGTGTATCGGCTATGAAAATTAATGAGCACTTGAATATGTCCGTGCAGAAACGAAGGCGCAGGAGGAAATAGAAACAGCCATTCCAAAGCCTGTCCTAAGCTACATTGGTGGAGCAGTTTTAGTCCTGATCAATTCAAGTCAAGTCTACAAAACTATCAACAAGACTAAAAGTTCAAGAGTTTCAAATAGTGTATCCTGCTACTTTTAATATTTTGCAATTTCTATCTACAGACAATTTGTATTGCAACAATAAGTGTCGACTCTTGTTAGGAATATCCCGTCATTGTTTTATCCGTTTATATCGAAATGTGGAACACCTCAATATTCACTTCGTACAACATGGACGAGTGTGAGGCACTCGTTTGAGAATCATGGTCAACGGTCAATTTCAATGCTTCGGGGGAGCTCCACTTATAAGGCACAAGTTTGGGGAGGGCTACTCTTTTATCATCAAGCTTAAATACAATGTACGCTCTGGTAATTTAACCCTGAAGTTGACACAAAGAATGTCTTGAGTAATGCGGGTAATACTAAAGCCGTTACGCAATTGCAAGATGAAATATTCCACAAGTTTCAACAGGTGTTCCTAAAGGAAGTCCACTCTAATAACATGCAGTATCAAATACTCGATTACTCTATGAATTGGGACGTTGTTTTCAAAATCATGGAAGTACAATATTGACTATTATTCAATTCAATCGGTGAAACAACTCTGGAATAAGTCATTTTAACATTCGCCCATGTGAGCAACATGTATCTCGCCTAGCCTTCGATCATTCCCCGCCATACAACGGTAAGATTTTATGCATAAATGCAACCCACCCAATATTCTAGGTATATATTGCACCGTACACTTTATAATGATAAACATATCTATCTAATCCATATTATTTGGTATACTTTAAAGTGAATTTTAATGTTATAGGAAAATGCATAGTATATTCTGAAATGTGGGGATACGGAATTAAAATATTAAAAATCTTGAAAAAAAGCAATTAAATCCATCAACGTTTCCCAACAAAAACGTTCATAGATGTACTAATACCTCAGAGCCTTCTGATTCAGCTAATAATTATTTTTAATGTTGACTCCTTTTTTTTAAATACATTACCCCAGTGGCCTTTTCCATAAAAACATATAATAAAGACCAAATAAAAAGAATAACGAAATTAAAAAATTGACCAAATCCTCTGAGGAGCCTACCCTATTCTTCGTTTGGGCCTATAAACGAGAAGAGGCATGAAATAAAAAGTAACCCTCTGAATACATTTTATTCATTGTAAGCTTTCTATTTGAATGACAAACCATCACCTGAATTGATAGATATTAAGGTAAAATTATTATTATTTACAATTCTAATTATGCTTAGATTCTCCCATTCAATTAATTCGTATGCCAAAACAAATCCCAGGGACTTATCAATAATACTATTATGTAATACAACATCGCAAGTTATAAATGGGAATTGAGGATGAAATGTCCTAAATAGTAATGACTAATGATCCTAAAAATAAACTTACCAATAAATGTATATGCCAAAAGATGCTGATAAGATTGAGATAAACAACTATAATATAAGATCTGATAAGATGTATCCCCATATTACAATTTTTTTTATTACAAACAGTGCTTTTCAGAAAAGCTAAGACCCAACAAATACTACATTAACATTACTACAAGGTTATTGTTAACTGTATAATACATGATAAAGATGATACATTTACCGAGTTCCTAATTATGGCTTACTATTTGTAGTCTGCAAATCGGCTTACAACAAATAAGGATCGTCATCATTAAATCTTATCGAATAATGGGTTAGCTCTCCATTAGGGGCATAATTCCTTACCCACGAGTAACGACGGTACACTTCCGTCGATACAATATCTAAATTAGCAGTAGGAATGAAATCTGGGATCTGTCTCATAAGATCCATTTTAGCAGCCCTAGCTCTGTCCACATCAGACATTTGGAAATCCAGCATTTGGTTTACTCTATCGAAGGTTTTCTTCGTTTTGCACCGTACCCCTTGAAGTAAACATGACTGAAGGGATCTAAGTCGAAAGACCTTCTTAAGAAACTTGCAATCAGCTCTATTCTCTGGATTCTGCGACCCCATATTCATAATAACCAGCGTGTCCAAAACGTTTTGCTTCATGAGCATTTTGTTGAGATCTTCGGTGGCAACAACAACATTTCCCAAAGAAAGCGCCTTTAGTCCAGGTGGTAGTAACTTAGCATTTATGACATTGGCTGCAGAAGGTCCAAGTAAAGGTAATGCCGATGAAATTGGGCGGTTGAATAAATAAATCTCTTCCAACTGCTGGCATTCTTCTATCCCTGAGAAGTCAAAGGGATGTGCGATATCAAGGTCTAAGCGAAAACGCTTGAGAGATTGGCTCGAATTTTTGAGGAACGTGCAATTGTTGAGGATTTTGTATCTTGTGCTCACTAGCAAATGCAAAGTATTTAGTTCTTGCAAATTCTCAATGAACACGAGCCAGAAATTCCAATGGAAATTATATGGAATTTGAACTTGAAAATTTTTTAAACTTGATAGTTTTCCAAGAGTTTCTAGTCTTTTTTCTAGCTGAAACATAGTCTTAATTTTTTCTTCCACGGAATATCCTTCATCAGGCAAGAATTCTTCCGGTTCTTCCTGGAAATTGAACGCCCTAAGTATGTTTTCAAGATTGTGATAAGACTGAACAGGTTTCGATTCAAATGGGTCCACACCGAAGCGAATCCTCTTCAAAGTTTCGACGTGAGCTAGGAAGAATTCAGCTATTATCATAGACAGATTGACATAGTCTATCTCTTTGAAATTCTTGATTTTGGAGAACTCGATGACCGTTCCTTTTAATGACTTACTTCGAACAGTCTTCAGCAGTAATAGGGCATTTAGTAGATCATTGTGTGTTATTGGTCGGTCCCGGAATTTAATTGCGAAGTATTTGAGCTTTTTGAAATTGAATTGGTGAAAAATATCTTCGCTCTGACTTAAGATGGATAACCAAGTAGATCTCTCATTTAGGCAGATTTCAAAACTTTCTTTTTTGTCCTCCTTAATGAGAAGAGACGTCAAATCTCCTTCAAACTTAAAGTCCTTGACAAAATATATTTTTTTGAGATTGAAGCATTTTGTCAACACCTCGTGTAAGAATTGAACATGAACTTTCCCTTTGAAAACAATCATATTCAAGAAATGGGGATAACAAAATATGTCATCAAAGTAACGTTTTCTGGTCAAGTAGCTTCGCATTCCCGATTTGTCTTCATGCTTTCCTGCAACGCAAAGTTGAAAAATTCTAAA
Organism: Tomocerus minor; assembly: GCA_009936455.2. NCBI lineage: Eukaryota > Metazoa > Arthropoda > Collembola > Entomobryomorpha > Tomoceridae > Tomocerus > Tomocerus minor. The sequence goes on from JAAAYG020045955.1 coordinate 4,649, forward strand.
TAAACAACTATATATTGATTTTGACACACTGCCAATACATAGAGAAATAAAAATAATTTACCAATGAAATCTGTTATAAAGATATTTTTAAAGGCCACTCCACAGATGAATTTTAGCCGTTTCTTCGTATATTGATTTAATTCTTTTTCGCCTAATGCAGTGCGCATGATGATTCCAATTTGGGTATCAATAAGTGATTTCAGTTTAGAGCAAGTTAACCGAACAGCCAAAATACTTTTCGAATCCAAATTTTCGCCAATTTTTTGGAAAATCTGAGAAGGTAAATGGCAAAATAGTTAATTCATATGAAATGACACATTCACCTGCAGTGCTTAGTATTATTACAATTATTGCTGTAGTCAGGGTCATCTTAATCATAACGAGTAGATTTTCTTATGTTCTTTCTAGGGCTTACCTCTATGGGGAGCTGAGTGAGTTCAAGGATGCCGACCTCCATCTCGTATTTATTCCAATTTTCCAATTCCAGTCCAATGCGTTTCAACTTCAACCAAACCTGAAATACAAGAAAAAGCAAACGATGGTTTTTTTCTCTCAGAAAATGTAACGTATTGTTAGTGAAACTGAAAAAATTGTTTTGAAACTTCAAAATCAAGGATTATTGCCGCTAATGTCAGACAATAAAGCAACGTTCTGCACAAAATGCTCACGGTTAACCAATTCGCAGTGCGGCGGTACAGAAAGTACATCTCTAATAATTTTGCCCGTAGTCAAGTGACTACCAATGCAGAAACAATTTTTGCAAAAGGGGACAAAATATATCTCAATACAAGAAATGCCATTTGTCACGAGTATTTTGGCTGACGGTAATGAAAACATTTACGGAAATTGCAAGTAAGACAAAATACAGACCTTAAAAGTTAGTGAATACAAAAAGATTAATTTCAATTCTTAAACTCCATGGATGGGCATAAAGAAAATAGGGAGGCAGTGGCCATAAATAGAAAATATACATGTAACGAAACGTACACGATGGTAGTTGGATATCTGTAAGTAAAAACAGTAGATCCTACCGCCGTATACGAACATAGACTAAGAAAGAAAATTCATCATTTATACTTCAGCCATAAAATTTTATGTGCAATTCATCCTGCCGTAAAGTGTCCATTAAAAATTTGCATAAAAGTTTCCTTTTCGGGGATAGAACATGGTGAAAAATATGTTTTCCTATTTTATTTATCCATGAGAAGTTATAGAACAGACAGTTGGCCTCTGCTCGTCTGCTGTTATAAACTTTTACGGATTTCGCTATATACTAGGTAACATTCCGAGTATTCGTTTGGTTTATGTCTTGATATTATTTACATTCTGAATGTAAAAAAGCATAATATATCGGAGAGGAGTAAACTATACATTCTAAGGAGAGTATATGAAGAATTGTGCTCAGTCAAATGTAGGTTCATTCATTTGTTAAGGATGTACTTTTTCCGCTCTGATATCCAATTGGTAATGTATAATGTTCTATCTGTGAATCTATCTTCATTGATGTGTAAAAAGTATGTGAGAGGGAATAAATAGAATGTCTTTGCTGAAAAGTGGAGGAAAAGAAGGAAAACCAATCATCACAGCAATTTTGAACATTCCATTGATTTCTCATCTCGCTCTCGTGCCCTTTTCCTCCGTCTGCTCTTTTCTTCTCTGCCATTCTGTGTGTGTGTGGATATTTCCTCGTGACTTCTTTCTTTCCCTATTGCTTTCTCTGGAGCAAATGCTTATCGTAAGGTTTGCACTCCAATTCTAATACACAAAACTAATATGAGAATGAGTGCTTTGGTCTGTCTGAGTGTAGTAATGTCTGTGCACAGTCTGCAGCATATTTTTAGTGGAGTTCCCGAGGTGTTCTCCTAGCTTCAACTATTATATTATTCTCGTTTTATTTTATTTTCATCGTATCTGTAGATATGGAGAGAGGAATGTAATGGCTGTGACGATTCAAGCCGATGTAATCTAATATTATTGAAAAACTTTAGGAATAAAAATGTTCGTGTCGTGTCGTCCCTGGTCTGGTAGTCTGCTCTGACCTGTCGGCACACTCAATTCGATTCACACACAAGACAATGGCAGGGAAGAGAAAAAGAAGATTAGAGCCAACATCTCTATAAGTAATGTCTAATATTCAGGTAGTCAATCCCACTCTAGTTGGCTTTTCCGCACTATATTTATAGCCTGTTGGAAAACTAACAATAAGGTCTTGAAGACACAACTGAAAAAGTATCTGGAGATAAGAAAGAGAGCGGGACAATTCAATATATAGTAAAATAATAACATATCACCATACGTTTTCTTTCCAGTTTTCCCAAAAAGTTTCCCCCGTTCTTCCTCTCGTGGAATGCATGGACAAGAACATAACGGAAACTTCCGTTGTCTTCCCATTCTATTATTGTACTTCATCCGAGCATACTTTTAGATAACTATAACATCTGCGGCAATCTCATTGGATTTAAGTTACTTTTACCCGTCTTTTTAACCTTGTACTTATGTAATGGGCCTTTCAGCTTAGCCTCTCTGCCTGCATTATTATATTACCCAATAGAAACAGTGAAACTATTTGCGAATAACGATCGACATGATATTTACGGAAGAAAATCATTTGTAGGACGTGCTACATTAAACAAGATCATATTTAGAAACCACAAGATGGGATAAAATAGAACGTTTTACCCTCTGCGTAATCTAATGTCACAAATCCTGCGTGTTTTATCCTAAGCTAGAAGTGATAAACAATTGTGTAAACTAATAGTGTAAAAAGGTTTGACATTACCCCGTTCTGTGGTTAAAGGGAAAAGGAACTATATTTGATTCTCTCTCTCTCTTTTTCTACATCGTACATTAAACATAGGATTTACTTTAGTTAGCTTTGGCTCATGTTGAATTTGCTTTGCTTTACTTTATTCTCCCTTTTTTTTGTATACATAGGTAGTCGAGTATATAGGAACTATATAATAATATAGGATCTGTGTACTTTTAGCGGCTTTACTCTTCTTGCAGTTCATTTCATTTTTATGCACTACATAAATGTCTTGGGAGAAAGGAGAACGTGTCAGCCAGCTCAGCTTGTGGTGAAAAGAGACTTTCTGTTCTCCATGTATATTTTAAGAGTGTGGGACTTTGCTTTGCTTTTCGCCCTAACTAGCTGAGGCTTTGGAAAAGTGCCATTTTGTGTCAAAACTTGAAATTTTTGTGGTGGTTGAATGACTATTTACGATGACATTCATGCATTTACATGAACCATTTAAGTTTGAGCATAATGAAGTCGTTTTCTTTTCCCTTAACATACTTAGCATTATAAAAAGAAGTTTCAGAGGAAGCAAACTACTCTACTTATGTACTTACTTCTCTATTCACTACATGTGTATTGTATTCTATTTGAATATCATATCTACCTACTACATCGCACATGTACATCGTGTGCATGTAGTTCTTCTTGATGGAAGAGAAGAAAAGAGATCCTCTTCTCGCATTTTCTTTCCTCACTCCCAGACTTTTTCCCCCTTTTCTTCTGCACTGTACACTGATGGTTGGTGAGCTGAACTGATACACCCGCTTAAATAAGTGTCTGTTTAGTTCGCTAATGTACAAACACTAGATTACATTACATAACATTACACAAAGTCTTTTACTAATACTATCTGTATACATTATCCGAGCCTTTTCTCTATTTTCCCTTTCCTAAAGTCATTACTTGTGTGTATAGGTGTTCCATGTTCAAGCTCGAACTTTACGCATACTAAAATACTTCATAAAAACCAAAAGCTAACACTTAGTATGATTATGCTAACGAAATTCTTCGGTTAAATCTCCAACAGAGAGATTTAACCGGAAAATCCTTCATTTGTTACAAAAATCTCGTAAAATACTAAAATGTTTTTACAGAGAGCCAACAAAAAACAAAATGCTCCTAGCACTATATAGTTCTTTATAAACATTATTTATCTCGGAACATACACTTTGTTACCTTTTTCACCCCGTTATCTCACCACAAGCGTTTCAGAATTTAAACCAGTTTTCTACCTGCCTACATTTAATCCATATTTTTCATTTTATAAGATGCTAACAAAGATTTCTACAAGAGATCTACTTTTATTGGACGAAATCGTGAATAATACCACAATATTTGATACTAAACTACAAATCAGGCATTTATTATCAAAGACGATTACTTATGGTTGGTTTTTGATAGTTTGAGACGATTCTTAGAGTAGAGTAAAAAATAAAGGAACATTTTAGGGAGGAAAGAGAAAAGTACTTTCCCTATGGTATCATTTTCATTGAAAGTAGAATGAGAAAGCACACGTGTGCATCCTAAACGGCTGAATATGGCGATTGAAAAACTTTGGTTGCCGATTAGCTCGTCTTTGATCAAAACTTGGGAAGCTGTAATCCTTTGTCTGCTCCTAATAGGATTCCCATTCGGCAACTTTAATCAAAATAATAGGCTTTGACTCAGACTCACTCTAGTCTTCATTCCTCGAAAGCAAAGCGACAACGGGATCAGGAAACACTAACCAAATCGAACACCACATCACACAGAGACTCTCTATTGCTCAGGTAGGTGGTATGCATAGATTATTAAGATTATATGTTTCTTATTTTTGACTGCTCAATGCTCAACTGGTATTAAATACTATTACATACTCCGTCTATTTCAGTAGGTATAGCTCTAATATTAACTGGATTTATCTTTTGTACTTATGAATATTGATATTTTCGAATCTTTTTGTTTCATATTCTTATTGTACCTATTATGTAAGCAGCGCTGTGATGTATATACAGATCCTCTCTTCAAATATGATGAAATTTTTAATATCTTTAGCATTTCTTACAATTTGTAGTATATGCGACTTGAATTGTTTTAAAATCAGTTCGCTTGCATATATTTTTCAACTTGCAACAGAATTGGACGCAGAAAGCAACTTAACATGAGTTTAATTAGATAGATTTGTATTGAACCTTATCACTCTTGTCCTTTACGGGTGAATGAGATGAATTTAGTGAAATATTTTACATTTTAATTTCAACAGTGATTTTTCGAACTCAGATAAAGTATAGTATCAACATCTAGATCTTGTTTCATAATGTTATAGGACAGGCAAAACAATCTAATCCAATTTAGCTTTGCCTTGCAACACTTAAACTTGTATAACTCCGAGTATTGTAAACAAAATGTGAGTAATTCGTGGTAGCATAGAATTTCATAATGTTATTATACATCTCCATGCTAGATTTGATATGTTTTTCATTTTCAATGAAATCCAGTAATAATAAAGGTTACATTATTATTATGTACTTCTGTCTGGCAGGCCATTAGAAAAGCTGGAAAAGCAATGTATGAAATAGGAGCCCACGCTCGAGCACTCCAGACAAGTGCAATTTTCCACAGAGGTCTAAAAACAAAGAAATGACATTTTCAGCTTTGTCTTTTGCTTCTGTGATTCGCAGTGCGTGGCTGGTTGGTGGGTGGGTGATGTCAAAAGCTTTAAAAGAGAGTGAGTATATAGTGGAGATGGACATTGCGTTGATGTTTTGCATTAATATATTTGGCAATTAATTTCTGTGTAGCTTAGTTAGTGAAGAGTACTTACATGAGAGTAGTGTTGTAATCAAAGCCTTGTTTGTGCTCTGTATGCATAACAAATGAAAAGTCCTCTTCAAAGCCACAACTCGTAATCTGGATTTGAGAGTCACTACTCACTACTGTTACAAAACTACAACTCTGTCTATTTACTTTAGTCCAGCAGTGAGACAATAGCTTTTATAGGCATTGTTTCTACTTGTTGTCATATATTTCCTGGCAATAATGCTACAGACTCTGTTTACTGCTTAATGTTACACTGGTTTTCTATTCAGTAATCTTTATTTACTCTCTGTCTACTGCTCTTATGTCTCTTTCACTCCTTTCTCCATTGTACACATCAAAAGTGCTTAAGTAAATACTGTTTTGTTCCCTATTGTGCTTGTTATGGAATAAAAGGCGAAAGGAATATGAACCTTTCCTGGAATATCCATTTACATCCTTACATGACATAACATATACACATAGTGCTCTAGTCTGCAACTCTATAGTACCACTTAATTCTCACTATCCCACATAGTTTGGCTAATAAAACACAAAATTCAGCAACTGAAACTCAAATGTTATAACTCCTTCCCTCCATAATTGAATTTAACTTACAAGAGCATTGTAGTGGAAAATGTAACTTCTAAAACTAGTTCTACCATTATTCCAAAACCGTTGTTCTACTTTTCATGACCTTTTCTGTAAAGTTCTATTTGAGACAGACAGCATAAAAAAGACTTACTTCAAAGCTGAGATTCAAAGTACTGGCTAATTTCATATTTTGCTTTTAAAACTGTTTACAATGTAATAGTAATGATGGAATCCATTTCTTTTTGAAACCGTATGCACAATGATAGTTTTCTTGACCGGATTCTGTGAGACATTATACCTTGCGACAAGAATTTTAAAATTTTCATCCTATTTTAGCCCAGATTTTTCCGACAGTTTAGTTTGGGGAAATGTATAAAGTTGTAAGTATATAAAAAAGGAGGGATAAATTCTCTAGGACACACGGCACAAATTTCCGACTTTTGTTTTTCTAACTCATAAACTAACTAATAAAAGAAACTAATAAAAATCAAAATACCATTTTTGAGTATTCCCCCTCTCCAAAAACTCCTAAATTTTTCCTAAACAGAATTTCATTTTTGAAAATGTTGGAAACCTGTGCCCTCGAAAAATATGAACAGATTTCAAAAATGTTTATTTAATTGCTCTATATGAAGTTGTTCTGCTTGAATCAGGACTGAAAATCATGTCAACCCCTCCTTAATTAGTTAAAGTCATTCTTACAAGTAACGTCTCTATTTTCTCCACTTTGATATACTTTCTCCACTTTGAGATACAGTTTAAAAGACTTTATTAAAACACGGGTATTGTTGTGAACAAAATGTGAAAACTTTTTTCATTGACAATGACTAGGAATTGTCGATGCAAACAATAATAATTAGGTAACGAAATGTCCTAAATTTGAATCACTGTTGAATGAATTCTGTGTATAATTTCAGTAGAAAATTGTTTCTACCAAACCAAAGAAACCAAAAGTTGTTTTAAAACTTACAATAGAATTTTTCTGCAGATCACAGAAAGTTTTATAGTTGTAAACAAATAATGAAATAATATTTGAATTTTCTTGAACTGTATTCTTAAAAGCTTGAAATTCATAAGTCGGTATCCATTTTGTCGAAATTCAAGGAATAATGACTCTGAGGAGAGCATTTGTGATGGATAAATGGATGGAAGTAGAAAATGCGTTTGAGATGAGTTATAGCATAGTCAGAAAGATGGGGAAATGTATATCTTTTACATTTCTTTGGTTATACAGAATGAGAAAGAGGATGTTTTAAGAAGAAATAGAATGCATTTTTGCAAAACAGTGTACTAATTTCCGAGCAATTTA
>JAAAYG020045966.1:0-12121 GCA_009936455.2 Tomocerus minor
TGACTCTTTCAGTCACATTCATATCACAGGCTTTGCTTTTGCTGGCTATCTCTATCTGTCTCTCACTCGAATTTAGGTTTTCGCTATTATTATCCTATTATTATAGCACTATACCTTACTACCTGCACAATGGTATAGTGGGCATAGATAAATAGTTATCTATGATAATAGGATAGAGTTAGTCTAATGCAGACTCTGCAAATTTCAAACAATATCCGTGTCCGTAATGTGTATTGTACTATGTTGTGAGCTAGTATTTGTAGCTTCTCGTTTATTATGGTTTTATTACAGTTTATCTCTTTGAGTCTCATCTGTTTGTTAGTACAAATATTGCCGTGAACTAAGTACGTTGCGTTCTTGTCTCTCCTTCGGTTTATGTATTATGCAAACGTATTGTATTCATTGCAATAATCCTATTATTTTACTTTATATATAAATAACTTCAGTTAAATAGTTTTTTCTTGTGTTACATATTTATTCTTCCAGAGAACATATTTTTTATTTTGGTACTTAGTGGTATTTTAGATCTGATCTGATTATTCTTGGTAACTTTAACACATTCGACTTAAGGAAGACAGGTAGTACACACAACACAAGTAGTCAGAATGCAGTATGCAATTTTTCAGGTAGATAGATAAGACTGATGCAGTAGATTCTGCAATAAAAGGGGTTTTTGAAACCGAGACTGGTTGTCTACTAAGTCTATGAATTGATAGTTAGCCAAATCTGATTTTACGTAATGAATTTTCATTGTAAGTTTAGTAAAGGACGCGATAAAGGGATTCCATAAATAACCTGGGAGAGAATAAGATCATTAAAGTTCAACAGGTTGTTCAGCAGAAATTTTTTTAATAGTTTTTATAACTTCCTTTTAACTTTAGAGCGTTCGTTGTCTGGCACTTTTTCATGTTATGCTCCTTGAAACTTTATGAAAGCAAACGTCAAGAACATCTTGAATCCATTCCATTTCAACTTAGGTTCTGATATAATCTCAGAAATCAGTCAGACAGAAGAGTTGCTTCAACATAGTAGCAAAACAGTCCTATTAGAGCAAGCAATTTCTAAATCAAAACTAAACAAGTTTATTTCTCAATTCTATCAAAATTTTCATTCGAAGAACATCTTAAAGTAGCTAAATTGATTTTAGTTACTCTTCTATTAACTTATCTCAACGGGGATGGTGAATGTTTGTGTTTCATGCGTCAATACGTTTCTACTGTTTATTTAGTTTCCAACAACTGCCTATTCAATATGGTTAAATCAGTTAAATGAAACTGTTTTGCATCTGCCTTGGTGAATAGTGAATATAGATATTACATGTAATTCATGTAAATTTAAGCTACTAGGCATTTGTGTGAGTCTGGCTGGAGTTACAGAGAAAAGTATACAAATACAAAAGTGGCTCATTGGTTCGAATTCAAAGAGTTACAAATTCTGTCATTATCATTATTCATTGTGTTCACAATAGTTCATTCCTATATGGACTCGTTTGTTCGACCTGTGACTACTGTCAGTATAACTGATACATATTACATGAAAGCAATTACAATAAAATTTGTTAGTATGTGACTTGCAATTTGTTGTTCTCCGTGCATCGTGGCCCAAATTCATTTCCGTTATGGTGTGCCTGCTTTTATGGTGGTTGTAGTAATTTGTAGCTACCTAATTATGAAATAACATGAAAGCACACTGTGCTAAAGAGACACGAACAGTTTTGGAATTACTATTGAATTTGTGTGATATGTGGGGCAATTTTGTGGTTCAGCAAAGCATCATTATTATTACTTCATTATCCCACTAACTTGTTGATAGTTTTTCTCCTGAATTTATCATTTCAACTTTTCAATCTCAACACTTGATTGGCTTCGTGAGTTCACATAATTTAAGTTGACTGAATCGACTTTTCAAAAGAAAAATGATTCCAGGATCTCGAAATTGGAAAATTGAAAAAGAAAGAAAGCAAGCCAAGCTTAATGCTCTGCGCGAAATACGTGCTCAGAGAGAAAGGCAAAGAGAACTGCGATCTCAATTACTAAAAGTGTGTAGCACTAACTAAATGTTTTTTGGGAGAATATTGTAGCAAATATGATACATTTGTGCGACTTTTGTATGAGTACTTGATATTTATTTATGAATTTCGTTTATTTTTATTTTTAAAGGAAAATGCTGGGAGTGGAGGCGGAGATGCTGGGCCTACCTCATTGCAGGATCTTGACAGTATGCTTCAATCGTTGAATATCCAGCCGGTTTCAGGTATTGCGGCAATCAGTACATAATGAAATAATTCGCCTATCTATTGTAAATATTAGATATACAATTGTATTATTTGTGGTAATTTTTTTCTATTTTGTTTTAGAATATATGTCAAGCCTGTCGAATGCATCGGCAGACCAAAGTTCGAATTCTACTCCTGATATAAGTATGCAGGGTCCATCAACACAAGGAGCAAAGGGTGCAGGTGATATGGTTAAACCCGAGGACTTCCAAAAGTGTGTTATTAAGTACATAAGTACCTATTTGTTGATATTAAGTGAAAACTATCTTGTAATATTACACTGTGGGGCTTGCCAATATTTCTATTTCAGAAGGAGAGCCAAACTTACAGTAACTCAAGTTACGCAGACTAATATTCCAGCCCTAGAGAAAGTTTCGTATGCTAAAGAAACGCAAACTGCTCAGACAGGACCAGATCACAGAGACTGTAAGTTTTTTAAATGCATTCTAATTGAACAAATATTTTGTTAAGTAGCCTCTTGAATTGCTGAGTTCACTTTTTCACTGAAAGCGTTATGTTGGATAGCTTTATTTTAGTTTAGAGATAATCCGAGAACAATATACTTATGCATTAAGATTTGTTTAACTTGTGTTCGTTTGTATTGACTATCTATGGCCCTCGAAATTGTTATGCACCATCTTTTAAATAGTATTTACTAATTAAAACAGCTAGAATTCACAAATACAACACAGCTGTTGTGACAGAGTGACAGTCTTAGATTGCATTTCCCCTTTCGTTTATGTTAGCACTGGGTGAATGACCTCTGACAGTTTAAATACATAACTTTAACTGTATATCTTTAAAATCTATTTATAAATAACTGGCATCACTAATACTGACTATATACTTTGGAAAATTTGGAATTGTTGAAATGGAAATACTAACTTCCGTATTTCTTTTCTTATTGATTGAACCTTTGAAGCATACTATGATATGTGGCTGAAACCACGAAAAGGTACGTGAATGTTAAAGTTAATGCTTTCGTCTTGTGCAAACTAAATTAAACGTAATTTGGAAATCAGGAGGATTTAACGGAGTATTGTTAATTGTTCAGCTTAAAATTTTGATTTAATCTATTCACACAGTTTTCACATTGATAAGCACGTGAGAGAGCATTTCACTAATCACTTACTCGTTGTTCATGGTGCAGTTAACGAACAGTTTTCAAGCATTTCTTAATAATACGATGATTGGGATGTGCTTTGGGTTTGCAAACTCATTCAGTGGGAGTTATTTGAGGGAATTATACTTTTCATATATATAATCTTTAACAATGACCAGATTGTATATTTCATATCGTTAATGTTATTACACAAACTTATGTTTTTTTGGCATTTTATTTGTTTTTATCCAATTTAGGTGTTGCATGTTAAAACTATGCCTGAGCATTCAGATTTATAATTAGTTCGTCGATTTTTTATAATAAGCACAAGAAAAAATATGATAAACCTAATTATTTTAGGTGTTACTTTTGCACGAAAATAGTACAAAAATATGCAATGCACGAATCATAATATACCAACTAATTTAGTTTTATTCAGGTTTTTCTAGTGCATGAAGCATTGGATTAAGAAACCTATATGTCAATTTGGTTACGTATGATATATGTATACTACTTAGCAATCAATTTTGACGTTAGCATGTATAGATTCATGAATTGTATTTACAACAATTTAGCACATAAGCACAGAATGTTCACAAAGTTTCTTTCCCGGAAAGTAAAATATTTAAGAGGACACATTCATTTCGTTCAGTCTGTGGTATGATAAAGTGTAGTATGCTTGAACATAATTAATGCATTAATTTTCATCTGAATTATCATACTTATTATTACAATGTAGAACTTGTCGAAGTTCATGAATGTAGGTAGAATTATTAAAGTATTAGTTGTTTTCAAGTAAAATGTCAATTAGCTATTCACAGTAAATGTCACAGGCTAGTGTAATTAGTCACTGATTGTTGGTTCTTGTTTTTCTTTGGTTTACTAGCTCATGCCTTCGACTATTACGGTAAGTACACCGATTCTATGCGTAATTCGGAATTTGAAGCTCAGAGCTTTCTTTCCATTAAGATTAACTGGTCCTTTCTTTATGATTCCTTGTGATACAACTATTAATATTAGTATCATTATTACAACTTTTATGCATTTTGATCCTTACCTGATGATTGATTGATTGATATTATGAATGATTGAGTTGAATTTAATATAATTTATAAGATAAGAGTTAATTTTTCTGATTTGGCAAAATATTTTTGGTTAACCTATGATTTATAACAATTTTGACATTGTTGAGGAATCTCGCAAACAATGCTATTTCGGTTTTTACAAGTATTTAATTTTTATTTGCTCTACATTTGAATTACTGATGGCACGATCAACGTTTTCGTTTTCTTGATTGTTTTTAAGCACTTGGTGATGGTTTTCTGCCTAGAATGTTTTCTTTTTCATTTCTGTTGACTTTTTAAGGCATCCTTTTTTACTTTCCTCTATACATCTCTACGTGTACCTACTTCAAAGCTTTAAAATTTCGGAGCTGTATTTCCATTTAATGCACTGGGTTTTAATGTCAACCTATTTAGGTAATTTTAGCTCTGCAATAAACAGCTGAAAATTTGTTTTTGCTGTTAATATGTTGCCCGTACGTGCTTGCTCTTGCAAATGACATGAAAGCGACCAGCTACAAATTTATTTTAAGTTTAATGCAATGAGTCTGCAGACCCAAAGTTTTCTCCGCCGCCACATGTGTCTACATGCACATGTGTAACTTGCACTTGTATTTAATATGCAGTATTTATTTACTTGCATTGTTGAAGGCTATAATTATAAGGATAACAATTGATGTGTGAGCTGATTTGTTGAACCTAACATTATACGCATGAGATACTAACTTTTTTTCACTACTCTCAAGTTATTTGTGCTCTCTGCATTTTACAAAGGCTACATAAAAGTCAGCGTTTATAGTTAAAAAGTTTTAAATTAACAATTACTGTTTACCTACCAGTTGTGAAATGATTATGATACTTATCGTTTAATACTAATGATAATTTAGATCAATCGAAGTAGCAAAATTAGTATTCATGTAAAATGTTACATAACATTCACATTATTTTAAGCTTCAATGCGTTGATATAATTTGTTTTACAATGATTTACTAACTTTTGCTTTGACAGCAGGATGAAAGATAGAGTACAATAATTTTTATCTGATGATTTCAAAAGTATGTATTTCCAAAATTTCCAATGCCACAACTACTTACTACTGAAGAGAATACTAAATTTTGTAGCATTTATAGTATAGCCAGCTAATATTGATGAATGTACTTTACTGACTTCAATTTGGTCTCTTTGTCTTTGTTTCTTTCACATGTAAAGACGAATACAATCTAAATCCTGCTTTAGAATGGGATGACGAATTTGCAGGTAGGATATCTTCACCATCTTGTATTTGCCAGTTATTGTATTACTTTGACTTGTCTTACGTAATTAGCATTGTGGTGGTGCGAATGGAGTGAGGGCCGGGTAAACAGTTTTGGTTGACAATGTTAACTGTTAAACCTGATTGCCTCTCGGGGTGAACCGAATTGCCTATAAGCCTTTGCGTTGCAGTTGCACTGATACCGCATCACTTATTTGCTATCAACTTGTATTGTATGTTATTATTATTGATTGGTATTTCGTATATTTACACTTGGTTTGCCATTGTTTTGTATATTTTCATTTGGGATGGGATGTCGTTCAGTTCGAATTCTTTAGGGCATCATTCTGCCTTTATGTACTTAAAAGCCGCCGTAACGTTTACGTTGTAATATTTGGTTTTGGTTGCTGTAGTCCTAGTCCTTGTCTGGTTTGTCGTCGGATCCGCCGAACACCTCCTTCTATATGCCAAATTCGTTCTGGTTTTTGATGCTATAGATTCCTCCATTCCATTGGATCGGTTGACAATAGTTGACTGTTATTAGAGTGCCTAGATATGGACCTTATTTCTCACTATATCCTTTGATTTCAACAGGTTTTCACGTAAAGAAGTTTTATGATTTGTATGATTAATGGGTTTATATTTTCTGTTCTGTACATTCTCGAAAAAATGCAAAATTTTTCAAAGTCCATTCAAACGTATCGTAAATGTATCTTTTCATTGTTATCATTATTTTACCTGTCATTTGTAAAATAAATGCTAGAAAAGGCTAAGAAAAAGGAAACCATTTTCACTTAAAAATATTGATAAACCTGAAAACCCTCCCACGCCATAACTTTGTTTTATGCGATTGTAGACGTCTTTTGAATTACTAATCATGCTAATTCTCAGATTCAAATTGAGTCAATAAACCTGTTGGAATGGGGATGTTTTAGCATTGACTCTGTTGGTGTCGATTTCAATCGGTATGGTTTTCTCTCTGTGGGTTTTCTTGGTCGTTTCTTTTCCTATTGTTTTTAGTCGACGAAAACGTTGTAAAAGGTCTACTAACTTTGGTTTGGTTAAGACGAATTTACACCCAGCCCAGCTGTGTTTTTTTCGTAGAGTAATAGATATCCTAGAGTATACCCAAGAATGTGTTATGTAAAATAGATCAATTTTATTTACTAGTGAGAACCATGAATATACAATAGTTATTGTTTGTCGACGGTCCGAGTCCGATATAGTTTACTGTCAAAAAGCATTAAACGCATCATCATTTGTATCTGATACATTTTGATGGGTATTGTAAGTTACATATTTTGATTTTGCCCATTTATAATGTATGAGATTACAGTATAAGCTTCGTTTCGGTTGTTTTTGTAACAGTTATGCCGAATTTTGTTGCAACTCATTTTTTAGCGTTTTCCTTCCTCGTCCCAACTTAAAATTCCAGAAGAATGAATGCATAATAACTATGAGGAACTAGTGTAGATATAAAGTTCTTGTTTTGAATTTTCTCGAATGTTTTTAGAGTTTTTAGCGTTTTTCATCCTCTCCTATAATACTCCTGTTTTGTTACACCGAAAGGAAATTATTTTCGATTTTTTTGTTTTGATTTTAAATAGGTAATTATTAGTTATATATTGTAGTTTCAGATCAGGTAGTAGATGAGATGAAGAGACAAGTGAGACAGTAGAAATATTATTATAGCATTACTGCTTAGCCTACAATAACCGTAAAACTCCTTCTAAGATTTCATTGAAATATTGATTATACATACCGAAAATTAGTTCTGTATACTATGTATAGGCTGCAGTACAGTTGAGAGTTTATACTGGTTGAATACCAGTTTTTAACAATTTGTATTTATGATTATGATTACAAGTATAGAAGTATGCGACTTTATGACAGTTATTTATTAATGAGGTAACATTTAATAGATTATAATATGTTGTCGTTGCCACATATAACAATTAAAGTAACTTATCTGGTTTTATTGCATTGTAGAATCGTCTCACGTAATCACACTTAACTTGTATCACATAATAATTAGTATTGTTACGTATGTAAAAACTATTTTCACTTGTAGATTTAAATACCGTGACTGTATAATAATCTTCCCTTTTTACAGTTTAGATCTCAAAAATTCATGAGAATGATGAATCATCCTGTATCTACTGTAAATATATTATCTCTATTTCTTGTAATGATTAAAACAATTAACAGTAGCATTTAACAAATATTAAAAATTAGTCAGATCTGAGTGAGTGAATGAATGAAGTCAAGCAATTATTAGTGAATGAGTCAGTAATTCCTGTGCCTCACCTTATCCACACCTTAACGCTGTAAGCTTTTGACCTGCTGTTATGCTAACGCGATTGGGGTATGTGTTGCTATTACCTGGCACAGTATTGACTTTTGATGATGGACAAGCTGAAGACGAGGAGTCGTCGCTGTCGATGGAGCCGAGACTACCCAAACTACCGCCTGGGATCTTGCCGCATGGGTTTCCGCAGGCGGTTGATGTCCAGCCAGCCCTTACGGCAGATGAACAAGCAGCCAAACAGGAAGAGGAACTAAAAGCAATTAAACCTAAGGACTTGAGCGACGAAGAGAAACAGATGATTATATTGTCTTCGAATTTTCAACGATTTTTTGATCGTTCGACCCGGATTATGGAACGGGCATTAAGCGAACAGCAAGTTGACATTTTCGTTGATTATGCCAAAGCTACTGATGGTGATGATGCTGGGTAAATTAACAATCTATGAACGACGTAGTTTAATATACAAATAAAAATCGTTCTTGCTATTTATTGACTTTTTTTATTTAAATTTCTTTCCCAGAGAGGAAAAGTCTGCTACTAGACTGTCGTTGAATAGGATTTTTTACGATGAGAAATGGTCTAAAAATCGCTGTGTTACATGTTTGGATTGGTCAGCCCAATATCCTGAACTTTTGGTAGCTAGTTACTCGAATAATGAAGATTCTCCACATGATCCTGATGGAGTTTGTCTCATTTGGAATACGAAATTTAATAAAACTTCTCCTGAATACATTTTTCATTGTCAGTCTCCTGTAACGTCTACTACTTTTGCTAAGTAAGAGTTTAATGTCCTATTTCTGCTATTTCAAACACCTGCTTTTGGATATAACTAATTGGATTGTATTACATAAAAGGTTTCATCCGAACCTTGTTCTTGGTGGCACGTATTCCGGTTCTATTGTATTGTGGGACAACCGAGTGGAAAAACGAACACCTGTGCAACGGAGCCCTTTGACTACTTCAGCGCATACAGTTTGTGAACCATAAAGAAAATTTTATGTACATTCAGCTTATATGATCTCTGTGCTAACTGATATTTTTTAAAATTTTAGCATCCCGTGTACTGCTTGAAAGTTGTTGGAACTCAAAACTCGCATAATGTAATCAGTATTTCTACAGACGGAAAGCTTTGTTCTTGGTCATTAGATATGCTAGCCCAACCACAAGAAATTTTGGATTTGCAACACAGGCAGAACAAGGCGGTAGCAGCTACATGTCTGGCATTTCCTCAAGGAAGTGTGAATAATTTTGTTATAGGCAGTGAAGAAGGAACTGTTTATTCTGGTATTTTTCTACACATTTTTAAAAATTGCTAACATGAATTTTTTCATGTAACACCAATTAGTTTTGATGATGTGAAACTTTATTTTAGCTTGCCGACATGGTACCAAAGCTGGGATTATGGATACCTTTGAAGGCCATCATGCTCCTGTAACTGGCATTAATCCTCATAACGTACCTGGACCTGTGGACTTCTCTCATCTCTATTTGACATCCAGTTTTGATTGGTCTGTAAAATTGTGGAGTTTAAAGGTAAATGGGACAATAAACTTCAGTTTATGTTTAGCTAGAATATTTTTACCATGATACTTTATGATAGAGATTGTCTATTTTAAACGCTAAAATGCTCGTTGTTGATAATAATTTAATGAAATGAGTCGTATTACTATTTACAGGAGCCAAGACCGATATACTCTTTTGAAGTAACTGGAGATTATGTGTATGATGTGGCTTGGTCTCCAATCCACCCTGCTGCTTTTGCTGCCGTTGACGGGTCAGGAAAATTAGATTTGTGGAATTTAAATAACGATACAGAATTACCGTCAGCGTCAGTTACTGTTGATGGTCCAGCTGCTCTTAATCGTGTTTCTTGGACACAATCTGGACTTCATGTTACAGCTGGAGATGACATGGGAAAGATTTGGGTTTATGATGTCGGAGAGGTATGTCAAGTCAAGACTTTAGACCATTTTTAGCATAAATATTTGTAAATCTAAGTGTTGTTTTGATTTGGTATGTACATAATATTCATATTTTTGCAGCAACTGGCCAATCCTAGACAAGATGACTGGAGTAGATTTGCTAAGACACTTGCAGAACTTAAATACAACCAAACGGGAGAAGATCTTGATCATTTGCCTATTAGTACTCGTTAGTTTCTGTGACCTTATTTGAAAATAGTCAGCTATTTATCTTGTTGTGTAAGAATATGTATTGTAAAATACTTCTATATATACTAAACTAAACTACCTATCTGCCTGCTTATATTTACTTGACAGTATCGGTTGCATGTAATTAATAGTTGTTTTGCAAACTTTAAATGAATGCATGCTTGTAAAACATAAAATGTTATTATGAACTCTCGCGCAAATGCTACAATGATGCAAATTTTTCGGAATAAAAAATATGCAGATACAGGAAGCATCAATAAAAGAATGTATAACTTTTATTACGGCATCCGATATTTATTTGCTTTACAGTTCATTATTCATACATAACATTGTTAAATAAAGAATCAAAAATGACGTAATTTACTGCTCTTACAACCCTTGTCAATATTAAACATCGGTTGCTGTCCTAAATTAATTTTGTCGGAAGTGTGGATTACATATATCCTACACATTTTTACAGTGTATTCCTAACGCTGGACTATAAATTACTTATCAGGTGACTCAAGAGACGATATCAGAATTCGCATCTTAGAATTTAGGAGCTGGAGTGCCTTCTGAATAGTCTCGCCCTGATGAGAGGAACTGTATAAATAATAAATTATATCAAGAATTAATGACTATCATTTCTTCAATGGGGACTTGCTGTTTTAACTGGAGTGTAAAAATTTTACCTTATGCTGCTTGTCGGCATAATAGTTCCATGGTTCGGGATTAGTTTTGCGATTCCAGGTGACCTCGGGGCTTTTCAAAGCAAGTCTGGCCGTATAAAATCCAGCCAAGCCCATACCCATTCCAATCAAAACATAAATTGGAATAATCTGAAATAGAATTTACAACATTAGTTAGGTTAATAAATATAGCGTTGCACATAATAATATTAATAATTAACGACTATTATTTGCAGAATAATATATGTAAGAAAAAGTCAATGAAGGTTCATGGTTGTCGTTGCAAAAAACTTTAGGTTACAACTTCATTTATAATATAACACTTGTATTGCAAACTTTGCGAGTATAAATTATCTTCATAATACATCATTAGATTTTTAATAGCATTACAACATTATTTATTAAGGTCACATGTATGACGTACATTGTACATGGCCATTCTACCAAGCAGTACATAAAATTGTATTTTGTATTTCTCAAGTTATAGACGGGGCTAAAGTAATGCCGAAATATTACATAATCTCGGGTAGGGTCAAAATTTTTGATATTTTAAGAATAAAAATCTCTTGTAGCTTACATTTGGGGGGGGGGGCTTTAGCTAGGTTGGAGTTTCTTATATAGATTACAACATAATCTAAAGGCCAGTTTTCTTATAACTACTTAGTTGCTATCTTATTATTCCAAATAAAATTGATACTTACAGCTGGATGTTTTTTCATGCTTTGGACTGAAAGTCCGCTAAGACCAATATCCTTTAAACCCATTTTGGATAGTTTGCGTTTCTGGATAGAAACCTGAAGAAAAATTTAAAGGAATATTATCAGCCTTCGCTGTTGACCGTGCGTGTGCTGATGCTGACGACTTATTAACTTACAAATCCGTACTGTTTGTTAATCTACATACAACCAACACAACTAATCTAGAGCCTATATGCACCAAGCACTATATAGTAGATGATAGTAGTATATGAAAGAGTACAACATATAAATATAGTTTTGTATCCCATAAAATACATATAGAAGGTAGCCACTTCTTTTCTTAGTTCGTCCATCGCGCATCGTTGCCATCGTTCCTCTTCCACTTCAGTGAATCACGTCACATGCTAATACAGTCATACATAGGCTAGTACTCTCAGTCGGCTGAGTCGGCTCAGATATTCGAAATTCAAATCATACACTCATACACACAAACCATAGTACACAAACGTAGGATATATCCTGCCTGAGACATCTGGAATTTTCAGATACTGGAGTAAGTTGTAATTGCCGCTCCAGTTACCACGAC
>JAAAYG020045977.1:0-12119 GCA_009936455.2 Tomocerus minor
CAAACAAATTCAAGTAATTACAAACAAATTCAAGTAAATCCAAACAAATTCAAGTAAATCCAAACAAATTCAAGTAATTACAAATAAATTCAAGTAAATCCAAGCAAATTAAAGTAAATCCAAACAAATTCAAGTAAATCCAAACAAATTCCAGTAATTTCAAGCAAATTAAAGTAAATCCAAACAAATTAATGTGAATCCAAACAAATTCAAGTCAATCCAAACAAATTCAAGTCAATCCAAACAAATTCAAGTCAATCCAAACAAATTCAAGCAAATGCATGCATACATAATGTAGGGATTCGGTTGCTCTTGACACGCAAAATTTGTAGTAATTAATTAGCTATTATTATTATTGTACAAGTCCATGGAGATCAATGACTTTGCACGTCAACAATTCTATTAGAAATATAATTTCTACCAAAAAGATTTACCAGGATTTATGAAAGACAGTGGAAGGACTGCCGTTTCCATGTAGGCGATTCTTAAATATATCGTTTCTTTTAAACTTACTATGCTTGGATTGTGTCATAATACAAGCCTCTGACCTCCATACTTCCTCTTTGGTTACTTAATTAATACTAACCAAGAAGAGTTATCTTGTTGTCATGGTTGTCATAGTGGCTCTAATACAGAAAGGCTCACTGGGTATTTTTCTTAAGGGTCGTCTTCGTGTTTAGTATGCTTTCGAAAATAATAAAATTTTGAACATGTTAGACGTGACTAGTGGATACCGAAACCTGACCTCACTTTTCCCAATATTACAGACTTATTCATTACAATCTGCAAGACAACCGAGCAAAATTCCGCAATCTAAAAATTTGGCTAGTGACCGTTGTGCTGTTGTCTGTGCTGTTGTAAAATTCAGTTTCACTTTCAAAATACTGAAAAACTGAGGTCCTTCTTCGAATTCAATACATTTTATTTCGGAATCAATTAGATAGCATATGATATTAATATAATCGAACCCAAAAAAAGTTGTGAATTTGAAGGAGGACGAAAATTGGCTTAAACAATTTGACTATAGGTATAGTCATTTTTTGACTATAGGTATCATAAGTGTAATTTTGTGTACCAGACATAGATGGAAAATATTGTATTTGCATGTAATAAAGCTGGAGGCAAGCAAACACACAATGCAAGAGTCAGAAATAGTCCACTACTGGCAAAAGTTTCAATTATGCGCGTTACACAAGCAGCAAATTGTAAACAGGAACAAACTAAGCGAGAAAGGCAAAGCTGCTATACTTAAAATGAGATGCCTCCTAGCACAGTGACTAGGTAGGTGAGTAGTGCGTTCGGCGCCCTAGACCTCACTGTCGGACCTGTTGTGTGTTCGAGCCCTTCCAATGTCAAGAAATTTTTGTGGGTTTGCTAGCTGGGTGACATTTCAAAGTACGGGGATGTCGTCTGTGGGAGGAGTGGATTGATTTACATAAAATCTGTAAAAAGCTGCCTCATTCCTAAAGTGCCTAGCAAAAATTAAACATGAAACACTCTACTGCACCAGTGTATATACATCCTTGAGTAGGCGGGTTTGGAATGTTAGTATAAATTCTCCTTTCCTAAATCTGCTTTTCTAAGCAGAAGGACTCGAGTGATGGGAGGAAGAGCGGTGGTGACCTACGGGAAAGCCTCTGATTCAGAAATGTGTGGTATCTGTATTAAGTACATATTAACCATAGACATACTAAATAGCCTAATAGTGTAGGAATAGACGCGCACTATCGTATCCTCCCTGTGTTACGAGTTTAGCTTCCTCCAATCGCCAGATTTGACTGAAAATACATTAATATGTAGCGACAATTTTTCCCGCTAATTTCCTCCAATTGTACACTATCCATGTATTAAGCTACGACCAAAAAAAATTCTCAATGCGTGTCTCCCTAAGGAAGTCTTTGATATTGACCTAACCTAAAGCTGCACTTTACTTCACTTTACAATAAACCACCTTTCAACGTTAGTTTGTACTCCTAATAATTTAGAGTATGATCAAAGCGTTGATTGGATATTGCAGCTGGCTAGAGCAACTAAATTTTGAAATGGAAAATAAGTAAGCCAGCAAAAGTAGGCAGGGATATGGTTGTAGAAAGTTGTGGCGTTTAAAATCTGGACTTTTGCAGTTGTTTGACGATGCGGAAATTGGATGTGTGTGTGATGACGTGGCGGGAAGAGGCTAGACGTTTGTCGTAGATACACTACGGGAGTGTAATGAAAACGGGAAGGAGGACGGAGGGAAAGGATGGATTTGAACAAGACATTCGTGAGAGGAACTAATAGAATGGATGAAGAGTCTTCTCTGCCTACGGGAGATGTACAAAAGCAGATTGATGTCTATTTTGCTCTTACAACTGACTTTCTCTGGGGATTTCTCTCTTCCTCCTCCCCTCCAGCTGTGACATTGAGAGCGAGTAAGAGAAAGTAGAGAAATTGGCAGAAGAAAGTTGAGAAAGTCCCAGTTCTCTCCAGTAGTAGTCTTATTATATCTCACTCAGGTATTCCGTCTGCCGGCACACCTACTTATCTTGTATATATTATGCATTCTACTTTCATGTGTCCATCTTTCCACCATTAATCAGGACCTTAGCCACAAAAATGGCCTACTGTACTCCGTCGACACTCAGCAACTCTTTAAATAGGCAGTGGCTCATGAAAATACTTACTATATAGTTTCGCTCAACATGCATGAGTACCTTATAAAGGGAACTCAAAGCAAAATGGACAGGTTGGCAATGTTGCAGATTTTCAAACGGAGGGAGGAGTCGAGCACATCAGCAGGGCTTGTCATTGGTTGAGGGCATCTGCAACAGCCATGCACAAGCGCTCAGCAGAAATGCATTAATAAAATATAATAATATAAATTCCTTTACACTATTGCAGACTTCAGTACACTTAAAATTGCTCTTATAGTTCTTAATGGTTGTGTCCATGACAATAAAGGAAGGTGATTGTAAAACGGTTGATTTACAAATATCAAGCACCCTGGCAGCACACTACCAATGGGCCATGCCAGTTTCTTGGTAGGAATTGTAACTCGCTCATTGGAAACCCTTGGCCAGTGGGAAAACATTTTTTCTTGGCCCTTTACGATATTTTGTTGGTGTGACTGTGATCCTGAATCCCTGACCATTACGGTGGAAAATAACCTGCCCAGTCGCTGCATATCTCGTTGGCATGAATACTCCTAATAAATACAAGGAATTGTGTTGCAGGCCTAGAGTTGTGTTCTCCAATGACCCAATTTTGTGAAGCCCCTGGTTAACAATCGGTAACATTTTGTACATTCTGGGAGCTTACTGGCCAAACGACAACTGCCTCATGTACACTTATATTCGGTGAACGCCATGACCAACTATGAGCTGCATTCTATTACATTACTATTCTAGTCCATGAGATGATAAGATGGAAGAAATGATCGTTAACCCCTACAGGTTCAATGGCGAAGTGAAGATAGGGGGCAGACAGAAGTACAAGGGTGAAGCTGGGGTAATAACTTCCATTCCCCGATCGGTGGTAAGGACTATACTGTTATTTCCCTAGTAAGAATAAATACGATTACACGGTAGGTTGTAATGGGCTGTGATTAAATAACTGCGTGTGGCAGAAACTTTTGTAGTTTTATTGCCAATATTTTCATGGCTGGCCGCGAAAGCCCCAGGCTAGGGCCGGAACTAATATGTCACACTGTATAAGAAATTGATTCATTGTTGAGTGAACTGAACTCAACTAACCGCTCGCCTTTTTGTCACTTCTAATCATCACCACTGGTTCATAGCTCAGAAATTCATAGCAATACCTCCAGTTATTCTTCAGCAAGCTTCTAAAAAAAATTACTGAGCAGTTGAGTACAATTTTACCCAACTGTTCGATAAACTTCACTATTTTACCCGGCAATTGAGTTTCTGAATTGAATTTCACTCAACTTAGAGTTATTTTTCCACAAATCACGATTACTCAACCCTGTTGACAAAAATATGATTTGAATTTGTGAATTGCAATGTAATGTTGACTAATACTTAAATTATTCGACCAGTTGAACTTCATATTTTTTAGATTGCAGAGTCGAGGACGCGGACATTGACATCAAACGTCTCTTCCAGAATGAAATTTAGAAATACATTGTATACAATAATGTTGCGGTTGTAGAGGGTACTTTATAATAAGGTGAAATGGGAACTGAACCGAGTCAAGTGCAACTGGTAACACCCGAGACTATTGGACTTAAGCCTCTTTGACCCTTAAATACAAGCCCACTGAAGTAATAATGAAACCAGTAAGGGGCAGGGGCAGAAACGAGGCAGGACTGCATGGGTAGGTCAGGGAGTAGGTCATGGGGTAGGTAACTGGAAGAAAGATGAAGACATATATTATATATATATATAATAATATATATATATATATAATATAGACATATATATGGAAGTGGGGGGAGTAGTGGTGGGTGGTAGGAGATATGTGTGGAGTGGCTGAGACGTGTGGCTGTGGCGGAGAGAGGAAAGTGACTTTCTCGGCGGATGAGACGAAGGGAGCAGGGAAGGAGTTGGTCTCCGTGTTGGCTGCATGTGCCGGGCCTCATTGGCAGGGAGCTAACTTATTCAGTAAGTGCATGCTTAGCACTACTTAAACTTTCATTGGCTTTTTATGGAGCAGAGTGTGGGAGAGGGTCGTTATGCAAGGCTCGCTTCCATTTGCGACTCCTGAGCTGCCTGCAGTTCAACTGCCTAGGCACAAGGCCCAGCATAGCACGCAGACCTAGCTCCCACTCACTTTCTCTCTCATTTCTCTGCTTCACATATGCACGGCAAGTGCCTCACTCGCTCTGAATATGCGGAAAGCTGCCTGGCGTCTCCGACACACTTCTTTCTCCTGTCACCTCGCACTCCCTCCAACGCTCTCTACATTTCCCCCTACGTGTACAATTTCCATTGCCCTTCGTGCTTGGCCCAACTTACTTGCCACACACAGAGACACAGTCAGGAGCTACATGCACTCTTGGAGAGGACGTCAGAAAATGCTTTTGCACTTCAGCTCCCACCTTCCAACAACATTCTATCTGAGAAAACAAAATTTTGTGGAAAACAGTTTTATTTGGCTTGTGCTTGTCCTAATTGCCTTCTTCCTAGCATCTCCTCCGCACAACCGAAGGATAGCGGTCAGCCAAGTTTTCAAATATTTGTGCAAGAGAGCTGAATGTGAGGAGAATCTCTCATCAAGCACTAGTCTACTTGCCAATGCCAACTGAAATTGATAAGCCGTGCATTAAAATAGCCATGAAAATCCCCTTTGATTTTTTGTTATTGCGTCCAATGTTTTTTAGTAATTCGACAGGAGCCACAAGGCTCCATGAAATACTTGTGGGCAACACAGAGTGAGCGTTGAAACCATTTCCCTCATGTCTATGCATTCGCCTCAAAGGAGTTGGACGGGAATCAAGAAAAGGTGAACCTGGCGGAAAACCCGCCATAACTGCCAATGGCTGAATTAAAAAAGCACTTTCCTCCCGAAATGTTGTGCACGGAGCTGTATTTATTTCCTCGAGTTCGGACGTGAATAGATTCTGCGTCTTCTCATTCCCCTCTCTCTTCCCTGATCCACATGTAGATACATGTAAAGCATTCGGAGCTGGATGCCTAGAATCAGAGGAACAGGAATGCGCCTACTGCACAGCACAACGTGGCGTTAATAGTACCATTCATCTAGATAACATATTACATGCATCCCTGTCTATTATACGTGTGTGTACTCTGTAGTGATGTTCAGCGAGAGTCGAGTCTTCAAACAACTCCACGAATTCAGTCAGATGCTGTTTTGTAGTGTCTTGCTATCCTTGCTCTACCTTACCTAGACTCCATGATACGGGTTCAAGCCCCAAATCTAGCCCTAAGCTAGTCAAGGCTCAGTTGAGTTGAGAGCAACCTGCTTCAACGAATAAAATAATTCCCTATTATAACGCTCAAAAACAGTTTTACATTTTAAGCAAAAGTGAATCAACTTGACCTCCTTCTTGTTTTCAACTCCAAATTCCTTCCGCCCTACCTTTCAATGTTAAAGCATTACAATAACTGGGAGGGTACGCCACAGAACCTAAAAATACCCCCCCCCCAGGGGACTTAGAAAGATAATTGGAAACAAAACTTTTTGGTAGCTTGGAGGGATTTTTGATAGTCGTTTTGGCCAAAAACCTCCATGGGTTCGAAAATAAATTTTGAGTGCGAACAATACATGTTAAATAGACAAATGTACTTGATTCTCTGCCTTTCAGTAAGCTAAAAGATTCGAGCCGCTAGTGGCCTCGTTTAGCAAAAATTGCGGTCAATTTTTAGAAAAACAAATGGAGTTTGTTTCCCCGGCGGATGGGTATTTTCTGATCCAATCCCTGGCCCTCCTAAAATCTTGGCCCCTAGCTAGCGACTGCCAAGATTTTACCACGGTGTCCTTATAAATAAATACTAACACTGTGGCACCAATCATACTATTGCCAATACTTCTGCTTCTTTTTACATTTGTGCGTTCATACACTCATTCCCAAAACTCCGAAGTAAAAGTTTTTCACTCGTACGGTCTACAATTGTCATCCGCACTTAAGGTGGACTGGTTACACTAAAACGCACGGAGCTATAACAGTCAAGCCCAATTGAACGATGTTTTTTATGATTACATAATTCAGTGATTGGCAAAATTGAAATGCGCTGAGACAGAAGGGAGGGAAGATGAGCTTTGCATTAGGATATGGATGAGATTTAATCCAGGGGATTTAATTTCGGTTCAGTACTTCAAAAAAGAGTTTTGAGAAATAGTGTTTAATCCTGTGAGGTGAGTGGGCGACGGTTGGCTATGAGTGAGTGGCTGTGAAGGTGAGGAGGCCAGGCAGGGTGGGTTGAGGCAGAGAGGAGAGCCGGGAGATATGCGTTGGACGGATGGATCGACGAGAGAGAAGAACTAAGATAGCCGGGCAGCAGACGTCACGAGCACTTTTAAATATTTTCATGGCTTTTAGAATTAGTTTTCCTTCCGCATCTCTCTCTTCCTCTCTCTTTGCAAAGGAGGCACACCCTTCTTCTCACGATCCCAGTCAGACAGAGCCCAGGACTAATAAAACTCATCTTCCACTTGCTTCTCAATTCCCATTAAAAAGCTTCTCCCTGCCTGCACTCTCTCTCTGTCTGCTTTCTTTGGCTGTGCCCGGTTATTATTGCCATTAGAGCTGAGGATGGATGTAGGTGGGCCCTGTGCTTATTAGTCATCTCTGCAGCTGACCTAGATCTGCATGGAGCTAGTCCCAGGATTGCCATCATCGGACGCGTAAGTACACTGTCGTCTCCTCATGCTTGCAGCAGCTCCACAGCCTCCTGCTCCTCCTCGCCCAACAGCCGAGGAGCAAGTTACTTTCAACAGCAGCATGCATAATGATTGTAATTATGCAAATGGCTGGTGTGCATCCTCTCATCCTGTGATTCATGTCTACCTGGCGTCGGGCGGATCCGCCAACACACGCACATGGGAGCTGAGGCCCCAATGTTCTTAATTAATACCCGTCAGGGCTCAAGATCCGGCTTGCCATTTACTCCAATCAACGACGTTGCGTTGGTTAGGGAAGCAAGGGATGAGCCAAGAAGAACGGCGCGAAGGTAAACAAAACTAGAAACTCATCACAACAAGCAAATAAATTACAACGGCAGCGGTTGACAGGCTGCAAGGGACGAGCCTTTCGATAATTGGCCCCACTATTCATGCTCCCTTCATCTTGTGGCCCATAAATCCTGTGCAGCCCACAGCCCGTCCGTACACAGAATGTGCCCCGCATCAACGCCTGTTCTTATTAAAGACGTCGGCGCTCACCGCCACACAACCGCCGCCTCCACCTTCAGCCCGCCTGTCTCAATGTGCACATCTACTTGCCCACTACCCCGTCAGCCTAACGACTACAAGGGACGAGCCCATCAAAGGTACAAGTTGGAACCCAAGTCTGTCTACAGTGTGCGGCACCTGAGAAGTTAGCACGTACTACTCCAAGGCATTGGCGGATACCAATTTGACGGATAGTCCTGCAAGTGTCTGAAGAAGGGCGTTGGGCTGTCCAGCCAGTTAATCGCGCAGTAAATGCTCTCAAACACCCAGAGAAATTAGAATGAACGTGTAGACAGGTTACAGTGTCACTGGAGGAAGGCATTTTGAAAATTAATTATTACAGCAACTGACATTTTGTCTGTAACCGGGAAATAAAAGTTCCTTACTTTTCATTGTGTATTGAGTACACATTGTTCTAGGTTTATACCTAGGCCTTGACCTACGTATAAATTGTAGTCACTCAATGCATTAGAGTGCATGGCAACCTCGTAGGTGCCGCACCCTGCATGAGTGATTTCTTGGTGCTGGAAATGTCGCTGCGACAAGGCTCTAGCCGATCCCATTCGCAATTGATGAGTTTCTGAATTAGGCCAATATTGACGACTATCCTACAAAGGTGTTACAGGCATTCAGCATGCCTACCTATGTTAGTCCAACCTTTGGCGTACATTCAGAGACAGGTGAATTGGCCTGCCGCCAGCTGGACACCTGATCACCTGCCCTGCTTTTTGGAGGCAGAATGGCGCTGCATATTTTATCTTTTCGAGAGTCATATGCCTTCTTCGTACCCTTCCGATAGTCCCCTTGCCTAAATCAATGAATGGCAGCTACCAATCTCCAAACCTTGTCTACAAATCATCTAGTGCAAGTTGTTTTTACCAATAGATTTGCGTCTTTGACTTATGACGTCATGGCTGTATAACATACAGGACCCTATGCATAGAATTGACATAGCAAATCGTCAGATAGCAAAATAGGTTAATAAAATGCATAAATTTTAAAAATGGAAAGCGCTATGTCGTATTACCAAGCCCCAATGTATAGGCGGAACAACCCTAAAACTCCATTCATTCCTTCGGACTATTGTCGTGGGACAGTCGGAGTGGAGCAAAGACGAATGGCCGACGTTTTCCAATGCCTCCATAATTAGACGGAACGCTCAAAGCAACAGTTTAAGTGGTTATATATAGCATCTATTTGATAGCATTGATGCTTAAAGTCGGGTGAATTCACTGGTTAAATCAAAAGTCGACTACCATTTCTAAAATTTAAATAATCCTTGGCTAAGGCTTCAGTGCACCTCAGAGGTCTGCATGGGACCTTAGACAATAATTATAATTATGTGAGCGCTACACTCCGTGTGCCATATTTGCAGAGTATAACTGGCGACGCGCAGTGGGCATGAAAAACAAAATTCAATGCATTCTATGAAGCCTAAGAAAAGCGGAATGGAGTGGAGCTCTACAACAGATTCATAAGTTTCTTGCCCTAGTGAAGTGAAGTAGGTTTTCATGTTGTACATACATTTCCTTATTGTAAATTGTAATTAATTGGGACCTAAAAATTCACTCTAAAAAACTTGTTCTATAGCATTTTGGTTTGCAGGGAACAAGACTAGACAGACCGACAAAATGACAGGTAATTGTCAATTACTAGTGTCGGAACGATACTTAATGCCAATAAACCATTGTAAAAACGAGTTTGATTTTGAAAACCTCATCATTCAGAGTTAAAACTGAATTGATTCAGGCTGGAATTGACATCAATTGGACGTAGTTTGATTGTCTGGCACTGTTGGCTTCATTCAAACCTAGTCTGGTTTACTGAGTTATCTTATCATCCAACCCTCCGTCAATAGCTAGTTCGAAACGCAGTAAAAGGTCATGGGGTCATCTTCGTCAAATTCGAATGATGTACATCAAACCCTTCGACGTATAAATTGCCCAATTTTAGCGTTCGTGAGTTATCGCACGATCGGACGGACGGACAGACGGGACATTTAGCAAAGGAAATAATTGACCTCAAATAGGACGTTCTAGGGATTGTTTTGATGATGCAACTGAGCCTATATTGAAATCAGAACGTACTGGAGCTGCCAATGTCCAGTACGGCCTTCATAACAGAGTAAGATTAGAATGCAATGAATTAGGATAGGCTAATTATTAATTTATTGAGGGAAGAGGCCCATTTGTATGCAGAATTGCAGAGGATCTGCTGTGAGACAGAAGAGTGCGTGCTGGTGAGGAAGTACGTTGGCATTCGGTTGGGTTGAGAGAAAGAAGAGAGTGCTGGCTAAGCAAGGACGCTTTGAAATTTCTTGGGTGATACTTAACTGTTGGTAGATTGGATTGGTTGGTAACTCTGCCTTCAGGCCTCACTCACTCAGTCAGTCACTCACAAGCCAAACTGCAAAAGGAGGGGATACTAGAAGCGGGTAATGGATGGAGTCCTAGTGCCTGGGGTAGGGTAGTTGCATAGGAGTCCCACTGATGGATATAACGTGTCACGGAGGGAGAGACAAGAAGACAGACAGCCCGGCTCAACTGACTTTGAGGCTTTAGGGTGTCAGTAGCAAAATATTATTTTTCACACTGACAAGCACCACAAGTAAAGCAGAGAGTGACATGAAACGACGTCTATTTTGGCAAGAGCTCACTTTGACGGATTGCGGATATATGGAGCCGGGCTTTGTTAGATCCAGCCCAGTCCGTCGGTGTAGTTTAAAGGAGAGGAGCCAGTAGTGCCTTCACTCCTACCTCCAACACCCACACTCCCACAGTCGTGTCCGCAACCTAACCAAAAACCTCTCGTCTTTCTACCAACCGCCAGCCCACCCATTAAAAACACCCACCCCTCCCTGCCTTACACAGTACAGCTCCCATCCAACTTTCATAATACTCACAGACACTCGATAACTGCTCCCTGTCACTTGAGGAAACGTGGGACAAAACACTATTCTTGAAAGGTTAAAAACCATTATCAAAAAGTTCAACTTTTGCTAAAAACTTTTAACCTTTTACAAACCAAAGTGAAGAAACTGCATGGCCAACAACAATATCAGTCTAGGAATCCAGTTCGGAGTAGTGTATCTCATGGGTTTGCATTGATTCCCAGTTTACCACTAACATCTGCTAAGACGCCAGGTCAGCATTCAGAAATATATAAATTGTCAACCAAATCCAGAAATGCATTTGCTTGTCTTGCTCCTATTTATGGTCGTGTAGTTGTCAGGCAAATAAATTTACGTTATCCAACATTTTATTAACAATTTCTAATACTACTAAGCATTTTAGAACTTTTTCGAAAAACAATTACTGTCGTACATTTCATAATTTTTTCGAAAAACAATTACTGTCGTACATTTCATAATTTTTTCGAAAAACAATTACTGTCAAACATTTTATAAGTTTTTGGAAGAGTTTTGTATACAAAACTTTTATATCAAAAAAAATATCAAAAGGGTTATAGCCTTTTGATATTTTTGCCGTAAAAATCATTACGTAAGAAATTGAAACGCTTTGGATGATTTCCAAAGTAGTACTTGTTGTGTGCGGAACGGAATGTTCAGAGTAAATTAAAACGGATTTTTCGTCGTACGCATAAACATGCCTCGTACCCTTGTTTATGCATAGTTTTATCAGCTGCTATTAGTGCGTTCGACGGTTATCATGTTTACACACACACGGACACTATGTGAGATTCCACAAGCTCTCTCGCGAACAAAAACGTAAAGATAATGATGAACACAGGTTAGTTATGTTTAGGTATATATAGAAGAGATAGTATAGGATATTATCACGAGCGAGCGAGGAAACGTATGTAGTAAATTGTAGTACCTAAGTCCTATAATTTACAAATAGTGTCTGCTACCAATGTCCTATCTACAGGCGTTTGAAGTAGGAATTTTGAATTGGTGAGAATACTTGGATCTAATCTTAAACCACAAGGACATCGCATTTATGAGCGTAGCTTTTTGGCAGGACTGACAGAGAAGTGTATGCATAGACTAGGAAGATTTAATTGCTGTTTTCCTTTGAAGGAGGAATGCATTCCCGTGTGCCTATGTCTTCGGTATAATTTTCTTGGATCGGCACAGAGCAAAATAGCAGGCTAAGTGCAAACTGGTTGAATAGTGTCCTATGAAAAAGAATCAATGAAAATGAATATCTCCACTGTTCAGTCGTTAGTTGAGCAGGAAACTTTTTGTTTCCGGCAATGGTGCGGTTCTGGGAGTTGAGCGTTTTCTCGCTGTCACACTCTCCGCTCCAGCG